>PVIA01015995.1:0-20612 GCA_004024845.1 Tonatia bakeri | reverse complement strand
GTATACTTTTAAAGCATACAACTCAGTGGTTTTTAATAGATTTGCCAAGTTGCTCAATCATCATCACGATCCAGTTTTGGAACATTTCTTCACCCCAAAAAGAAGCCACTTCCCATTCCTCCCTTCCCCTTACCCACTGGCAACCCCTAAGCCACTTTCTGTCCCTATGGGTTTGTCTACTCTGGACAGTCATTATGAATGGAATCATACAATGTGTGACCTGCGGAGGGCTTCTTTCCCTGAGCATGATGTTTCCGAGGCTTAGCCACATTGCAGCAGGCATCAGTGCGTCACTGGGGTTTGTTGCCAAATAAGACTCCATTGTAGGGACAGACCACGTATTTTCTGTCCATTCATCCATGGATGGACATTTGGGTCATGGCTACTTTTTGGCGATGGTGACTGACGCTGCTGAGAACATCCCTGTAGAGTTTCTGTGTGTACGCGTCTTCACCTCTCAGCAAGAAGTTTAACCTGAAGTCCGAAGGCTGAGAAAGAGCCAGTTGCACAGAAAGCTGGGGAAAGGCTATTCTTGGCTGAAGGACCAGCTCGGACGAAGGTCTGGGCATGCGTAAACCCCAGGATCTGTTGGGTGTCCACAGACTTTAGGGAAATTAAATAAGCATCTCGTGTGAGCTACACAAATCTAACTCTGCTGACCTTTGAGTGGCCTCGTCCTGAGCTTTGTCGTCTGTGGTTACTCGGTCTGAGGGGTCACCGTCGGCTCAGAGGTGAACATTCCTTGGGTTGGGCAAATTGGGGTGACTCTTGCAGGTGCCCCAATTTGGGGGAAGCATAGGGGTGAGGGGTCGAGGGGGTGAAATGGAGTGGTTCATGGTAGCAGCCAGTGTACAGGTAGGGGGAGCTGAAGGGCGGATCTTGGCACTGGAGTGCACGCATGCACCCTCCACCCCCCCCCCAGGACCCGCCCCCAAACCCCAGCCTGGTTGCCTGGCAGCAAACATCCTCTCTTGGCCTCTGTATCACCTTGGCCACCGGTGAGAAGTTCTTTTCCCCTTAAGGGGTAGGGACTATTTGTTTTCCTCCCAGCTTTATGGGGATATAATGGACGTATAACATTGTGTAAGACACTCATATGTTGCAAAAGGGTGACCGCCAGAGCATTTGCTAACAGCTCCATCAGGCTGCATCATTTCCATTTGTCTGGGTGTGTATAGTGAGGACATTTAAGGTCTACTCTCTTAGCAACATGGAAGTATGAATACAGTGTTATTGCCAAGAATCGCCTTGCATTTGGTTTTAACCTGCCTTCTCCTGGATCAGCCTGCACTAGCTGCAAGGGGCTGAGCTCAAACAGGCTTAGATGCTCCTTCTGAGGGTCTGGGGCCAAATGCCACTACAGGGAGGTCTTATAGGGGTGTGAGACAGCAATAGGGCGATACATCTGCCCACTCAGCAGTGAAAGGAGATGAGGCTGAACGCAGTAAGGACCACAGAGCCTCAATCCAGGCCACGAAGCCAAAAAATACAAGCGTGGGGGGGAAGCTGGCTCTTGAAAGTGGATTCTTGAGTTCTCTTTAGAACCCCTTTGTCCATGAGTTTTTATAGCCAATAAAGCTTCTTCACACAAGGCTCAGGCTCCTTATGTCTTTCTGTTTTATCATTCTTAACATTTTATCTCATAGTCCATAAGGGCTGTTGTAGCGCCAGCCATCACATCTATATCACAGGCAGGAAACAAGAGGAAAAGGCACCAACAGCAAACCAAAGTTTGCTTCTTTTAAGGACATTTCCTGGAAGTTGTATCTGACAACGTTTCCTTACATCTCACTGTGCACTCCTATCTGCAAGAAAGGCTGGGAAACCATGCTTATGTAGCCAGGAATGCTGGTGATCCTAGTAGTAGAGTGTGGCTGTTACTCAGGTAGAAGGGGATGGGGTATATAATAGGCAACTAAGAGCCTCCGCAGAAAGTCCTTATTTTAGTCACCTCCTCAGAGAAGGCTCCCCTGCCCCCTCCATCCAAAATAGCACCTCTCACTCTAAACCTCTACTCTGGTACATGTTCAGAGAACATGTCAGTCCCTGAAATGACTTCTGCATTAGTTTCTTTATTTGCAGACTAACTTCCCCCACTAGCATGGATGCTCCATGACATCAGAAACTACACAAGTCTTACTCATCACAGGAGAGCCACCCAGAACCGCAGTCGTGTTGGGTGGCCCCCACCCACAAGGGGGCTGTGAGTTTTTAATGAGATGCTGAGTACAAAGCACTGAGCCCAGAGCTCAGTGTGGAGGGGCTGGGACCGGTTAGTGTTTGCTATCCCATTGGCATTGGCACGGCCACGAGATTGAATTCTGGCCAGTGGAATAGGGGTGGGAGTAACATGAGCCACATCCAGACCTGGCCTCTCGACCTCTCGGGCCACCCTGCACGCCCTGTCTTTCCTCCGTGGCCCGAGTGGAGGCACCTTTGAACAGGGTGGAACCACACTGCGGAAGAGGCCCGGGTTTCCGCAGGACAGCAGGGAACATAAGCCCCCACCCTCATCGGACTGGAACCAGAGTGGGAAGTAAATCTTCGTAGTTGGGGGCTGCTTTTCGCAACAGCATTTCATTCACCTCGGCTGCAACAGAAACCACCTCGAAACGCAGCCCACAGCGAAATCTTACATCTCACAGTTCTTTGGATCCCTTCCCTACGTTCTCCGCCAGGTTCACCCGGTATCATTTCCATGGCCGCATTTGGCTGGGCCGCAGGGTCCGAGAGGGCCCCACCAATGTCTGGCAGCTGATGCTGTCCATCCTGGGCCACCTCCCTGTGGCCTCTCATCCACAAGGAGGCACGCCTGGGCTTCTGCACAGCCTAGTGGTCCCAAAGTTCTAAGTGGGCAAGAGACAGTTCCGTGCCTCATACGTACGACCTAGCCTCAAAAACTGAGAGCATTGCTCGGGCCACAGAGCAAGTCACAGATTCGAGATGGGGAAGAAACAGGCTCCACATCTTGCTTGAAGAGTAACCCAAGCCCATTTGCAAAGGAGTGTGGACCCAGAGCCACGGGACCTTTTTTTTTAGTGGTGGTGGGTGGGGGGGGCGGGTCCTTAGTATGTCAGTCTACCCTAAGAAGTTAACGTCATGGGATGTCCATGGCTGGCATTTCCACCCCCCACTGCCGTTCTCATTCCAGCCCCTTGTGGCGCACATGTGGCGGCCACAGGGGAGTCAGTGGGAACCGAATCTCAGCAGGACAGGGCTGCACTGACGGAGCTCGTGAGCACAGGGAACTGGGGCGCCCCCCCCTCCCGCCGTTCCCCCAGGCTTGGCTTACTCAGCCTGAAGTTTAGACGAAAGGTCACCCTCTGGGCTGGCAGGAGGTCTGAGGCCAATAGCTGTTAAACCAAACTAACACCCACTTCCACCGCCGCCCACGCAGATGGGACCTATTCTTTCCTTGAGAGAGAGAAAAGGCTTCTTTGTTGTTTGATGCTCTGACCTCCGCAGCATGGAAACTAAAAATAATGCCGACGGGGGAGAGTGCTCTATGCTTACCCTGTTCTTCATCACGCTCACGGACACCTGCGCCTGGACACCCAGGTGGGGGAGGGAAGGGAACTCCGGACGTGAGCAGAGGGTCAGGGGTTTTTAAAAACCAAAGCTGATGTTCCTCCATTGGTACTACCCCCGACCCATTCATCCATCTACCCATCCTTTTCTCCGCTTCTCCACCATCTCCCCATCCATCCACTTATCCATCCATCCATCTACGCACCCACGCACCCTCCCACTCATCTGTCTGTCCATCCACCCATCCATCTACTCGTCCATTCAACATTTATTGAGTGCCTTCTATGTGCCCGGCACCATGTCGAGAATTCACTGGTGAACGAGACCCATGAAGAATTTGCCCTCGTGGAGCTCACCGTCCAGAGGAGGATTCAGACAACCACAGAGTAAACAAAGCAATAAATATTGGAATTGCTCTGGGCAAGCACACTGAGTCACTGCCCAGGGGGTGCAATCTGAATTTCTCTTCTGTGTCAGCATTGCTATAAGCATGTGATTATTTTCTTATCGAATTCCCATTGCCACTTTATGAGGTTGTTACTATTAATATTTCTGTTTCACAGAATGGCAAGCGGAGGCTAAGGAGGGTGACTTGCCCAAGGTCACAGCTGACAGGTGACAGAGCTTGGACTGGAGTCCAAGTGTGCCCACAGGGCATGGCAGAGCATCAGGAGGAAAAATGGTCACATCCAGGGTCTTCCGCTTCCATTTGTTCCAGGCCTGTAGCCACGTCAGGGCGAAGCCACATGGGGTCTCCCACGTGGCTGCCCTCCTTGCACCTGACCTTGGTCTGATGACGGAAGCCTCTGGGAATGAGATAAATATTAACCCGGCTAGCCTCCACCAGGCTCCGTGACATCCACATCTCCCACAGGGCTCGTATCCTGCCCCCCAGGGTGTCGCCCGCACCGGCTCGGTCCCTCCTGGACATCGGCACATGGCTGGCAGCCACGGAGTCTCTAAAAAGGTCTTTGACGACGTAAACATAGACGTCAGTTGCAGACAGAGGGAGGGGTGACCACCACCGGGGCTCGGAAAGAGCCTCTGGCCACAGTCCTGCTCCCAGCGTCCACACTGCCACAGGCTTGCTGTGTGGCCCCGGGGAAACTCTCCCCTGGACCTCTGCTGCCCACTGCCGATGGCACAGCACTGGCCGAACTCGTTCATCCAGACACGTCTGAGGACCGACCGTGTCCAAGGTTGCATGACAGGCCCCGGGGAGTGACTAAGCATGGAGCCAATCACAGCAGGAATGGCACAGGGCGACATGGGAATAGGAAACGGGACGGCTTGACCTAGATTGCAGGCCACAGAGGACTCCCTGGGAAAGTGACATTTCAGCGGAGACTTACAGGATGGACAGAAGATAACTAGGTAAAGAGACGGAAATGGAAATTCCAGGCAGAGGAATCCGGGATCTTCAAAGTTCCTGATGTGGGAGAAGCCATGAACCCAGGAAGCTGCCAGAATGGCTGGACCCCAGGGTGAGGGGAGGACGGTGCAGTGAAGGCACCGAGATGCCCCAGGGCCAGCGTGTAGGGCCTTAGAGATCCCACCAGGCGTGGGGACCTTCAGCAGAGTGGGGAGAACCATGGAGCTCCGGGTGGTCCACATAGGCATGAAACAAGGTCTGTGGAGCCACAGAGGGAGGCCAGGTGGAACACTGGAGTTTCAGAAACAATCTTGAAAAGTTGCCAAGTGGATTCTGTAACAGAGCCTGGTTGGTGGATAGGGATACAGAGACTAATGGCTTTGAAGGGAGCTGGAAAATTCTCACTATATGAAGGCAGGACTCAGAGCCCATATGAGCAACTGCATAACTCATTTACCCTTCACCACTGGTTCGAGCACCCCCTTGGCCCTGGGACCATACTTGCAGCGAGAGCTGTCAGTTGCAGGTAGCAGAGCAAAGAGAACTTATTGGCTCCTGTGTTTGAATAGCCCAGGGGCAGACCTTCAGGTGTGGCTTGATCCAGGGGCTCAAATGATGTTGCCAGGATCCAGTTTCTGTCTCTCACTTCTTAGCTTTACTTCCTTGGAGTTGGCTCCCTATGTAGAACCTTCGTCAAAACTGGGGTTAGCAGCTCTGCATTCCATTCTTCCTTCCTCCAGGAACATCAGAAAAGAGGCTCTTCTCAGGACCTCAAGCCAGGCAACAAACTCTGATTGGACCCATATCTAGACCTATCAGTCGCCAGGGAGATGGGACGTGCTGATTGGCTTAGCTTAGGTCACATGCTCACCGCCGCATCCAGGGGGTGGGGCCAGCTTCCTTCAAAGCCCAGAGAATGACAGAACAAGGGAAGGGGGTCTCACCTTAGCAAAACTGGGGCACTGTTGCCAGATAAAAGACGAGGTGGGGAGGGTGTTAAGGGGGTGGATAATAAACTGACTGAGAAGAACCACCACGTTCATGAAGGGGCCTTCCAAGGGAAAGGAAAAGTTATTTCAAAATTGCTAAGATTTGAAGGGTGGTATCACTGCCGAGGGTATGGGAGTGGGGGCTGGGCATCAGTCAGCCACTCCCCCCCCCCCCGCCCTAGATAAGGGGAGGAGTCATCACCGGAAATGGAGGAGCGGGAGGAAGTGGGGGAACCCCTGGATTGTATTGCGTTCTGAGCGTGCAGGTATGATCTCTCCACTGCGTGCATCTGCTCGCCGCACCCCCTTCTTTCCCAGACATCTCTGCGCTCTTAGGACGACCGGTCTTGTCCTCACGGTCTTGGTGCGTGACTGTTGTCCCTGAGTGATTCACGGTGCCCCTTTCATTCTCCAAGTGTCCCAGTTTGGATGAGAAATTAGGGTCACTGTATCCATCCCTCCTCCCCATGTCCCTGCCCACTTCCTTCCTCACAATAGCCCCGATGATCCTGAGAACTATAAAAACCTGAATTCACATTATTAACAACCAAAAAAATGCATTTCTTCCCTGACAAGTCTGAGCTTTAAACAGCTGTGGTTACCGTAGCTTCCCAGGAATGCTGATATCCAGGCCCGGGCAGAGGACCTTCCCACAAAGATGGGTGGGATGACTCCTTCTTAAGGAGCGAAGGAAAGAGATTCGGCATTGAAGCAGTTCCAGCCCCACGGGTTTTCCTGTCTTCACCCCCTCTGCATTCCTGACCCCATTTGTCTCCACAATAAATCCCCTGTTTGAAGGTAACTTGCGTGGGTCTGTTTTTGAGGCAACAGAGAGAGGTGTACCTAAAATAGGCCAGGGCCTGGGCCAGCGGCCAAGTTTGAGCGAAAAACTGGGTCAGGCAGGGGAGGGAGCTGCGGGCGGGGTTCCTGGAGGATCCGGCTAGACGGCGCCCGCCGAAAGGGCTCTCCTTCGTGCCAGGCGCGGACTCGCAGGTTCCACGATAATTTTATTTAATCCTCTCATTTCCCCAGGAGGGAGGAACTATTACCTACAGTTCACAGAGGAGGAAACTGAGGCTCAGACAGTTAGGATTTGGGGCTCACTGCCCAGTCTCCTGAGTCCAAAGTCTGCACTTTGAAGTGCAAAGCAAAGTTGGGCGGTCCAGCACGGCAGGTCAGGTGGGCACTGCTATTTGTGTGCGCTTTACAGATGAGGGAACGGGCTCGGGGTGTGGAAGTGACTGGTCACTACAAGCCTCAGAGCGAGCAGGCATCATCGCCAACATTGACACCTGGGTCTGTCCACGGGCTCATAACCACTGCTTCACACTGCCTCTCACCATCAGTCCTCTCTAGACAAAGGCTTCCAATATGCCAGTCCTTGGTCCCCATAAGCAGGGTTTTATGTGCCTACTTGGTGCCAAGCACACAGTAGGGGTGTGCTAAGTGTGAGTACCTGCCTTGCCCTTAGAGCCCCCCGTGCCTGCTACGGGCAGCTCCTGTAGTAAATATACCCCATCAGGCCTTTGAGCAGATCCTTGTCCCCTCCCCAGTGACAAGGAGGGACCTGAGTGACAAGCTGAGTCTGCCCAGAGGATTGGCATCTGTCCCCAAGCAGCCGTCTCCCTCCTCAGATGCATTTTCATTCCCTTTGAGAACTGCCCAATTTGGGCAGCTCAGGAACAGATGTTTCTTAATGACCACAGTTTATCATGAGTATTTTTGGTTCCTTAATCTCGGGAAATTGTTGGGACTTTGTTGGTTCTCCAGGGAGCAGATAAAACATCTTCCATCAACGTCTTGGAAATGGCCGCAGTGAATCGGCATCATAATTAGTTAGCTCTAACTGCATATTAAATCGTCCCAGAACTTGGCAGCTTCAAGAAGAAACAGTTGTTTTTGTGGGTGAGGAATTTAGGAGCACCTTAGCTGTGGTGGTTCTCACTCGGGGTCCCTCAGGAAGTTGCCGCTTCCATCTTGTTCTGCTCTTTAGAAGGGAGCCAAGAAGCCCCGCCCATGCTCACAGACTCCGCCCATGCCCACAGGCTCCGCCCTTCGAGAGGAGTATCAGAGAATGTGTGGGTATATTTTCCATTAGTAACAGACACTGTTGTAGAACCCGACGTTGGCCCCGTTCTTTTCCCCTCCCTGTATTCCTGCTCTCACAAGTGACCCTGCAGTTTCTTCTGTTAAAGGGATGGAGTATAGTCCCTACCCTTGGATGCTGTGCTTGGTGCCATGACTTGCTTGAGTCAACAAAATGAGGCAGGAATGACTCTGTGCGGGTTCTGAACCTACGCCCCAAGAGTCTTTGCATGTTCCCGCTTGCCTTCCTGCACCCTGACATCTCCGGCACAGGGCCACATCCGAGGCAGCCCCCTGACCCCAGGAGAGGATGAGAGACATGTGAAGCCTACCAGAGCTACCCGGCTGAGCCCAGCCTGGCTCGGCCAGCATGCATCAGACGGGCAAGTGAGACTGACGCTCGTTCTATGGCACTGAGATTCTGTGCTTGTTACGTACTCAGCATTACAGTGGCCATGCCTAGCTGATACAGGCAGGTGGGCTTGGGAATCAGCCAGTCCTGAGTCCAGATGCCAGTTCCACCACTCCCCAGATGTGTGCCCCTGAGCAAATCACTTCACATCTCTGGGCCTTGGTGACCTCATCTGCAAAACGTGATGATATTGGCACCTCTGTCCTGGAGTTTTTGTGATGATTAAGGTCATGCCGATACAGTGCTTAGAGCAGTGTCCGGCACTGTGGTGTTACCATAACGAAGTGCTCTGAGCCTGTGGTTCCAACACTGATGTGCGGCCAAGGGGAGGAATTGACTCTAGCTCAAGCATCTGCTGTAGCTCCCCAGTTCCCAGTTCTGCAGGGTGCTTTCAAGGCTTCTTTCCTCCTCCTCCTAGACTAACGGGCCACTCACCCTCTCCCTTACCAAACAGCCAGAACAAGGGCACATCTTGGACCTGGAGCTCCAGCCCTGCAAATCTGGGAGCTTCCCTCCACACCAGGCTGGCTCAGCTCCTGTGTGACCATGGGACAGTCCTTAAACCACCTGGGCCACAGAGCTATGAATGGCACAGGTTCTAGAATCCACCACATTGGGCTCTTAACTCTGGCTTCGCCACTTAACCATCTGGGTGGCTCTGGGAATGACTGTGCCTCTCTGTGCATCTGTTTCCTCATCTGCAAAGTGGGGCTCGTGAGGTCACTTCCCGTATTGAACAGTTCCAGAGATTTGATCCTATCAGACGTATGAGGTCCTGTCCCTACACCAGGCATGTCTGAAGTGTGATAATAGTGGTTAGCTAATGTGACGACTTATAATCACAGTTCTTCCATCTGTAAATGAAGGGACTGGCGTTGTCCTGCGGTCCCCTAGGGCACTCACTGACAGTGGAAGCACATGCTGAAGCCTCCCATGGGTGGGGGGGTGGGTAAGATAGAGAATCCCCCTGGGAGGGACTCCAGGCCCCCACTTCCACTCTGACACTCTCTTATCTGCTTTGCATAGTGGGGTTCCTTAGACTAGATTATCCAGAAAACAATTTCTTTGCAAAAAAAAAAAGAACTCGGAGACCATAAATCAGACGGTCTCCCAGGGCCTCCCCAGCTCCGTATTTCGGGATTTCATTGCAAAGAGCTGACTCAGGGCTGAGCAGCGGGCACCAGAGGTTGCAGCGCTGCCGTTCAGACCCCCTAGTGACTCCAAGGGCCAAGGCGAAGCCACCCTGGCTCCAGACGTGGCCCAGCGCCCGCTGCGCTCTGCCACCCCCAGAGCACCCTCTCCCTAATGGCCCTTCTGCGCCAGACCGCGCCATGCTCTGTTTCCTTTTGTGTATTTTAAACCCGCCGCTTGGCTCCCTGCCGCAGTCGGCCAGAGGAAAACAACTTGGGGGGGAAATTCCTTTAAACGTGAAGATGCGACGCCAGCCAATCACCTCCATAAACCGAAAGCTCGGCGGCAGGGGTCATCGGAGGGGCGCCTGGGTTGGGGGTGGGCTTTCTCCCTCCCCCTCCGTTTTGGTCTTGTGTGAAGCGCTTGTTTGGAGTCTGTGGTTGCCACGCTACAGGAGCATGTGGTGGCCGTTTCTGAGAGGCGTGTGGAGGACTGTTTGTATCAGTCCCACATCGGCGCAAGAGCTCAGCGGGGGGCCCAGCAGCAGGGCCGGGCCAGGGGGGTCTGTCTGCGGGAGGAAGTAGGCTGGCCCTGAAGATCTGCCACAAAGACCAACCCAGCGGGGATGCCTGGAGGACGCCCCTCCCCCCAACATGCTGTGTGTTCTGCAGAAAGTTTCTCCACCTCTCTGAGCCTCAGTCTCCTCACCTGTCCAAGAGGATCACAGCACGTGCCCGAACCACCTTGTTTCCTCTAGGCGAGGAACCAGAAGTAAGGTGAGAAAAATGCATCTTTGCTGAGTGTCTGCCGAATGGCATCCGTTGTTTTCTTTACTGCGCCCATTTTACAGATGGGGAAGGCGAGACCCAGAGAAGTTCAGTACTCCAATAACATGTGAATCCTCACAATAGCACTATTTAAGCACTGCTATTACGCCTATTTTTATGAATGAGAAACCAGGATTCCTCAGGTAACTTGCTGGTTTCCCATAAGTTATGGGGCTGCGATTTGAACCCAGTCAGCCCAGTTGTGGAGGTCTTGTGGTCAGAACTCAAAGAGAGGTTAGAGAAAATATGGGGTGAATGTATGGGGTGTCCATGGTTCACAGCAACACACAGGGAGCAACATAAATGTCCATCCACATGGGCCGGATTAATAACTCCCACTATGTCCACCCAGTGAACCACTCCAGGGCAAGTAGGATGAATTCCCTACGCCTGCTACATGTTACCACGTGAATAAGTCTTAGAGACACAATGTTGAGAGGAAAGAACAAGTTACTAAATGATGCATAGTTACTAAATGATCACGTCTAGGGAAAGTATAGAAACAATACTATATATTGTTCATGAATACTCACAAATGCAGCAGAAGTAAAACCAAAATAAAGGTACAGGTGGCACCTCAAGGCAGGGGAAGAAAAGAAACTGGTTTGGGGGGGACAGCACTGTACCTGTAACATTTTATTTCTTATAAAAGAAATGTCTGAAGCAAGAAATGAACTGGTAAAAGGAAAACCACAGGCCCAAAATGGCGTTGCTTGTGCCAAAAGCCCACGATAGGAACCTAGATTTTAATACCTGATTAATTGCAGTTTCTACCTCTCCCAGGCACATACTCTAAATCAGCTTGTCTCGAATGTTCTGGTCAACACCAAGTAGGTCATCTGTCAGCTGGGCCTCTCCATCTCCTGTTGGGAACTGCCCTGCCTGGTTTCAGAAGCTGTCACCCCCGCTCCCCCCAGCATCATGGCTAAGGCTGAGTGAGCGACCTTCGAACCAGAAGCCACTAAGGAGACAAAGCTTATCTCCCTGGCAGGATTGCCGCTTCTGCTCCTTTTTCTTCACCCTGCCTGGGCCCCAGTGCTTGATCGGTAAGCCAATGACGGGTAAGATTCCCCAAGGGGGGACGACCTAAGACAGGCATGATCACAGGGGACCCCAGGGAAGACTTGGAGGGCTATAAAAAAAGGGGGTGATGGACCCTCAACCCTTGGCTTTGACATAGCCTGAGTCCTCATTCTGTCTGCAAGAAGTCTAATCTCTTGGCTGCCTTACTTCCCCTGCCTAACTTAAGCCTGAAACAATGACTGGAGCCTGAAACCAGGCAGTGGTGGGTACCACCCTGTGCTGGAAAGGGCGGGTTCCCTAGGGTGATAAGGCCTAAGAAAGAATATGTAAAATCCTGTGAAACCTGCTTTGTTTAGAATGCTCTCAATGAAAAGATAAGGGTCCAAGCAAGAAGTGAGTTTGTTCCTCAAAGTTTTATGGCTCTTTAGCTATCTGACCCTGACTCAGAATAAGCCCTCAGAGTTCTTTGTATGCTATCTATTGTTTGATCCTTACCTGAATTCCTGTGCAAATGAACCCAATAAGAGCCCATTGAGGAAAAGGCTCTTGGCCCTTCTCCTTTGAGAGATTGGCCACCTTTCCTCCCCAAGCAGATCGTGTCTTGGTGGACTTATTCTCATCCATGGTGGCCGGGGGCGGGGGTGGGGTGAGGGGCCCTGCGGGCAGAGGCCCCCCACAATACCCCACCTAGAAAGAAGAGGTAATCTACATGCTAAAAACCCTTCTCCTTCTCTTTCCTCCAAAAATGATATCCCAGCCCCAAAATAATCTTCTCTTTTGTTGATAGCTCCCTTGCCCCACCCTTCTCCCTCTTATTTATGCATTCATTGGTGGATTCTTGTATGTGCCCTGACCAAGGTTTGAACCCACAACCTTGGTGTATGAGGACAGTGCTCTAACCAACCAAGCTGAGCTGCCCGGCCAGGGCTCCACCCACTCTTCTTTGTTTTTTGTTTTTAAACAAATTTTATTATTATTTTTTTTTAGAGAGAGGGCAAGGGAGGGAGAAAGAGTGGGAGAGAAACATTGATTAGCTGCCTCATATGAGCCCCAACCCAGGGACTGAACCTGCAACCCAGGCATGTGCCCTGACCCGGAATTGAACCAGTGACCTTTCACTTTGTGGGATGACGCCCAACCTGGTCAGGGCCCATCCTCCTTCCTATAAGACTTTCCGTTTTGTGCAGCCCCTCGGAGAGGCCTTCTGTTGTAGTCGGGATGCTGCCAGATCCAGGGACCCTTTTTCAAGCCAGTAAGATCTTCAGACTCACTCAGTTGAATTCTGTTCGTAACAGAATGAGTGTGCTCTGAAAATGTGAGTGAAAAGGGGGCTGGCTATGCAATGAACCTGGTAAACTCCGTGGCCAAAAGTAACCCCACAGGGTGGTCTGCTCACAAATTCCCAACTGGGCAAGTAGTCACGTCCCAGGCCTAGAGCTTCCTCAGCCAAGTCCAAACCTCGCCTTATGCGAGCCCCGTCCATTGTTCTTACGCATCTAGGCTGACCTCCTTCGAAATGTCAGAGCAATTTGTTTCCAGACCCCTCGAAGTCTCGGCCGCAGGCACCAGGGCACAAGACCACGGGGCACTGGACCACGGAGCCTGTCATCATTGTCTCACCCCGCCCCCACGCTGTCTGTGTGCTTTAAACGCTCATTGGGAACTGGCCTGCAGCCGCCAGTGCAAAGGAGGCATGCATTTCTCCGTTTGCGTTTGATCCAGTCCCACAGATTTCCCGCCTTGCTTTCTCCCGCCTCCTCCATCTACCACAGTGGCTTTCATGTGCCTTCCTTGCATCGTCGTCTTTATTCTAATGTGTCAAATAAGCAGCCAAACTGCCGTTCTCAAAAGAGCTCCTGAGATCGTGCTCCCAGCCTGTGCCATCGGTTTGGCTCCAGTAAACTCCTAAAAACTCGCTACAGGTTTGGACGTTTCTTACGTTGACACAAAGTATAAAAAGTGGAATCTGATGAGCAGCATAAGGGCCCCTTAGAGGAGTGGGCGCACCGGAGATGCCCCACCCCATCCCTTGGTACGCCCACACCACAGTAGTCACTCAAAGGAAACAGCTTCAGGCCTCCCCCTGCCCCTCAGGTCCACACGCTACCCAGAGGGCGTGCCCTCCAGTGCCCACTGGGTTGGACCAGTCACTCCCTCGCTCAGAACCCTCCCATGGCACCCCCACCGGGATCAAACCCCAACTGTTTTATGTCAGTACTTACCTTCACACCCTGGGCTCTGCTCCCTGGCCTCTAGCCATCCTTCCTCCTCCGCTCCGAGGAAAAAGACCACGGGTCAGACCTGCAGGACTGCCTGCATTTCCCCGCACCTGATAGGGTTTTTCTCACCTTGCCAATTTTGCACACGTGAACTCCTTGTTCTGGAAAGCCCTCCCCAGCCAGCCGTGTGCTCCTGGTACGCGAAGCCAAACCCCTCCCCTCCTGGGCCTCCAGGGCCTCCTGGGAGATGGGCGACGTCCCACTTCCCCTTCGTCACTCCCTGCCACTGTTGTTGTGAGTTTGCACGTTGCGGGCAGTTGCACCTAGCATCGGGGGCAAAGTTCAGCCCTTTTCATTCAGAACCCAATTCAGGCCCCCCAAAGAGTCCATTCAAAGGACAAAATGACCCTGCCCTCTCATTTAGCCCCCTGGCTGACCAAAGGGGTTCCACCTGCCCACCCTCCTCATCCTCCTCCGGCCAAGGCTTCAAGACCACGGGACCACAGGCAGCAAGCAAATGCACCCCAAATTTCTCCCATATTCTCTTCCCTGAACAAAAGGAAGGAAAAATGTTGGGCTGCATGTGTGTGCACCCACGCAGGGAGGCACAGAGGGAAAAGTCTAAAATTCCTTTCCTACTTGTGACTCCACGCCCATTTTTAGTAGAGCTGCTATTTACATGTCAGATATACAGGGTGGGGCAAAAGTAGGTTTCCGGTGGTATGGAAAAATAATACAATGGTTAGTAAATAATGCTATGAGAATAAACTTTGTTTTGTGTACTCACAACTGGAAACCTACTTTTGCCCCACCACATATACATAGTATATACGTACCCATTAAATATATTATTTATGTGTGTGTGCATATTGAGGCACCGAAGTGTCGCTGCTTGCCTCCAGGCCTCAGTTTCCCCGTTTGTGAGATGACAGAGACTGGGCCCCCTTCAGCCCTGACCGTTCATCTGAGTCTGTATCATGGCGGAGGTGGGCGGAGGGGGGGAGTAGAGACCAACGCCCCAGGCGTATACTTTGTTCTAACTCTTCCCCTCCCCGTCTGCAGCCCTGCCTGAATTTCCACCATTTGTAAACCCCACTCACTACCCTGTTTAAAAATATGCTCACCCCCAGTGTGAGTATCCCCAATACCCTAGAGCAGTGGTTCTCAGCCTGGGGTGGTGTCGCACCCAAGATACCGAGATACCGAGGTACGGGGCAGTGGAGTCTTGGTTGGCCGTCACGACTTGGGGGTGATGCTGACATCTAGTGGACAGAGGTCAGAAATGCTGCTCAAATTCTCGCCAGGCCCAGGACAGCCCCCGGGGCTGAGGGTAAGAAGCCCTGCCCTAGACTGCAGGCGTTTATCAGATACTTTTTTCACATGCTCTAGACTGAGAGGGCTGGAACAGCCTGGTGGCCCCGAGAGAGGAGAGAGCGCTGAAAGTTTACAAGAGAGGAGTGTTGGTTCCGCAGCAGCCAGCCACCTGGCTCTGGAGCCATCACTTGGCGGAGCCCGTTCCTGCTGAATAGGCCCCACGTGCCCTGTTTTCAGATGAGAACACTGCGGCTCAGCTGGTGAAGGTGACAGCTATGAAGAGTTAGATTTACACCTACGGACAGATTCCCGAGTCTGTGCTCTGGAAGGGACCCGTGGGGATGGTCACCAGCTCAAGGAGGAGGAAGCGTTTCTGCTGGAGCCTGAGCAATGAGTTGATTTCAGAAGATGGAGAGATCAGCACAAGTGTGGGTCGGCCACGCGCGGAGCACTGAGGATCCATGAAGCCATGGCTCTGCCCGCACCGCGACCAAGTGCGCGGGAGCAGGTTCCACAGCGGACGTTTCCTTCCCGTTACGGCAGCTCTTGGAGCAAGCGAGAACTTCCTTGGAGAAGGAGGGCCATCCACGCATGCGCCCTGCTGGGGCCCTGTGCCCGCGATGTCGTGATTGTGTAAGGAACGGGCAGCGAGGCGAGCAGACGCACCCTTGTCCTCATGGAGGCGCAGACACACTGTGAACAGTCACAACACATCTGCAAAGAAGCGAGGGGCTCATGGGAGGGTCTGATGAGGAGACTGGCTGAATGAAGATGGATGGAATCAGGGGTATTAATGATGAATAGAGAGTGCCTAGTCTGAGTCTAAAAGAAAATAAAGTTTTAGACCAGTGTCTTGGGCAGAACTGCAGCCGTGGACACTGGCAACATGGACCACCTGGGTGGGCTTCCTTTCTTCCTGGGTTAACGCAGGGAGATTTCTCCCCACCCCACTCATTTCTGTCTTATTTAATGGAAAGTGAATAATCATGGTGCAAGTCACAGCATTAATCACACAGTTCTCTGAGCACAAACATCTGCCTGCTTTAAAGAGAAAGATGCAGAAAGATGGGCTGTTTCGAGAAACACAAAAACCTAAAGCGGTGGTTCTTACACTTGGCCTTGCCTCAGCTAAGCACAGAGCACCCGGCCTACCCCCAGGGGTAGATTCTGATTCAGTAGGTCTGCCATGGGGCCTGAGAATACGCCTTTCTAGCAAGCTCCCAGACGATGCTGCTGCGGGGTTGGGGACCACGGGTCGAGAACCATACCCCAGGGCAACCAGACGGAGCTGGGGGTTTTACTAAGTCCAGGCCTGCTCAAACTGAATGTCTGTGTTCTCAGAGGAGGAGCGACATTGATCATAACGTCTTCCAGGTGTGTCCACTGTGTGGCAGACGGCAGGATATCTTTCTTCCCAAAGGCTGAGTAACGTGTCATTGCACGGATAGACCATGTTTGCGTTATCCATTCATCTGTCCATGGGCATTTACATGGTTTCTCTGTCTTTGCTACGTTGTGAAAAATGCTATAACGAGCACGGGAGTGGAGACAGTGGTCTGGACACCTGAATGAGACACCTTAACGAGGTCTCCTGCTCCCCCTGTGCTTCCCCTCCCCTCTTCAGGCTGCAGGGAGTGGGAGTGGGGTGGGACTGGGGCCTGGCCGAGTGGCTACATCTGGGATTGAGCTCACACCAGGGACATGACAGTGAGGCGAGGGAAAAGAAGGAAGAGCAGGGGGAGAACGTGCATGCGGAGTGAAGAAAAGGTGGGCACTCAGGAGGAGTCAGCACGAAAAGAGAAAGGCACACCGGGAAGAGGACAGGGAGACAGGAGGAAGAAGAGGGGATGAAGGGGCGGAAGGCGCTCTCATCCTTGAGCACCTGGCAAACTCCTATTCTTTCTACAAAACCCAGCTGAAAAGCCCCGGAAATCTTTCTTGACTCCACCCCACAATCTCAGCCTCTCCTCAGTCTTTGTCACATTGTGTTCATTTATTGAGTCCCCGCTGTGCATCAGGCACTGCCCTGAACACTTCACACACTCCTTGCAACCCAGTGAGCGAGCACTAGCGTTTCCCTCATTTCAGGGGAAACCGAGGCGCAGAGAGGCTACTTTGAGTCATCCAACCCTGTGGCAGGATGAGGCTCTGCCAATTGCTTCCAGCGACAGTGGGTGAGAAAGTGATTTCCTCCTGCAGAGAATCATTGCGGGGTGGGTTCGTTTGTTTCCCCTCCCAACAAGCTTTGGGCAGCAGAACAAGATGGGACCCTAAAGGCCTGTCTCTGCCCTGTCAATATCCCACTGAGACCGTGGTCTCCGCCCGCTTGCTCTCTGAACCTGTTTCCCTGCTGCGGGAGGAGGGGGTTCCGAGACCCTCTGTGACTGACAGCTATCGGCTCCAATCAGGACCCAAGCAATTCTGACCCTCCCACCACCACCACGTCTCCCACCCGCGGGGAGCTTTGAGGATGACCCTTTACTGCCACCTGGTGGCTAAAACAGAAAATGTTTCCTTGAGTGTGGCAAGGAAAGGAAAGGCAAGATGCCGTGCTGCGCCCGGCCCCACCCCAAACAAAGAGAAAGGGGAGCTGTCTATCGTAAGAGAAGTGGGTGGGACCTTATGTCTCAGGACCTTGTGAACACACCAACGCACAAACATGCCACTGTGACCTGCATCTGGGGTGCAGTGGGGAATGCAGCTTTAGTAACTCCCAGGCTCAGGGTGGCAACGCCCTCAGGTGAGAACAGGCAGTGGGTACCGTTTTAAGGGCTGGGGCATCCATCACATGCCCCTGGGAGCAGCCATGTGAGAGGGAGCCCAGGTGGTCAGTCGTGCTAGCCACCAGGGGACACAGGGCTTGTCATTCAGGCAAGAACCAGAGTCTGGGAGAGGGTGGACTATGTGCCCAAGGTCACACAGCTAAGTAGCTGCAGAGCCTTAAGGCTCGTTGAGGGCTCTAGTGTCCTACCTTCGCCCATACTTTCTGGCTCTGGCTCTGTCTGTCTCTCACACACCCGCACAGCGCCCCACCTCCCACTGGGGAAAAAAGACGCTGCAGCCAGTGGGCCAGTTGCAAGTCACACTTTATTCACTCACCAACAGGTGTGGGGGGCCCTGGGCAGCAGACCAGGCCCCTGGGAAGGAGGAAATGGGGGGCATCAGTTGGAGGGGTGGAAGGCACCCCGTTGGTGCCATTGCATGTCACGGATGCGGCGCACAGACTGCACCTGGGGATGGGGGGCCCCAAAGTCACTGCTGTCCTTGTAATCCCCCTTCTCCAGCAGGTACTGCAGCCCACGGTAGCCAGGGTACTGGTAGCCGACCCACCTGCAGGGCCAGAGGTGGGGGAGGGGAAACAGATGGTGGGGGGGAATGTATGTAAGCCATTAGGAAGGGTAGAGCCTCCCAATCTTCATCCTTTAAAATCCATCCCCTGCTCTCCTCCTCCTTCTAATGGGGAGCTCACTACCTCATGCAGCAACTTTTGGCTAAAGGCCTGACACCGGGATCAGAGGGAGGGGTGATCTGAAGGTCACTTGAGCTCAGAACAAGACAGGCTTCTCACCCCAACCCCAGGCCCAGCGGCAAGGCCACGAGAGAAAACTAGGCAGGGCTGGGGCGGTTCCAGGAGCCCCTGTGCTCCCTTCGCCCTTGGAAGCCGTCATCACTTAGGAGTCACTCACTATTTCCAGTCAGTGCCTGATGAAAGTCCGTCTTCTCCCCAGAAAATGTCTCACAGCCCTGGCCCATGGCCATGGCCATCCCCCGTGGACACCTCCACTCTGCGTCTCCGTCCTGAGTCCCCACGTTAACTAACTCTCCAGTCACTCTGGCCTCTGCAGCGACCCTCACACCACCAGGCCGCTCTCTCTCTGGGACCCCCTTCTTCCCCTGGGGACCCCTGTGATTCCTCAGGGAAGGAGTCTGGAGTGTGTGATTCTTACATTATTTATGCTCAGCCCCAACTAGACTGTTAGCTATGCAAGGCAGAAGCCAGATCTCTAACACAGTGCCTGGCTCCTGGAGGCCGCCCCCCCACCCCCCTCCGCCCTGGCAAACCGAATCAGCGAATGACTCAATGTGCGAGGGGAGGGGACGATGAACACAGAACTTTGTGAGCTATTTTAGGAGTCGGCCAGCCCCCAGAAAGCTAGTCTGTGTCGGTAAACTACCTCCCTTGGGGGAACAAAATCTTGATTTTAATATATTCCAATTTCTGTGGTGTAAATATTCCCACAATGGCTGATTACAAGCTACCAACAATTCCACCACCGGCTCACGGAAGTTCTGTAAAGTTAAGAGTCAGCTCTCACAAGCTGGTACAAGCCGACCACAGCACGCCACTGCCCGAAGCCCACCTGTGAGCCCCCATGAAATCCAACTCCTTCACAGTGAGAAATCCCCCCACGATGCTGGCCAAGGCTTATGTGCTAAAGAAGTTTAGTCTGGTGGGAAATGACAACTCCTTTCACCCAACTCAGGAGTTCATGCATTAGCCAGCCAGTGCGGGCTGGACTTCCTGCCTCTCACTGCTTCGTTAAGACCAGCTCATTCCCGGTCTCCTGTGACCCCCATCTCTGCCTCACCCACCTCCCCACCACCATTTCCTGTCCCACTCTTTGGGGCTGAGGTTAACCTCAAAGTCTTTCCCCTGCAGAGGTAAGGTGTTGCCCCAAAGGCAGGTCTGGATGGAACTTCCGGGGCTGAAAGCCCCCACCCTCAGGCTGATGATACCCACGCCCACCTCCCAACGTGAAGACTGAGCTCGGGAGTGTGCAGGATCCCCCGCATTTGGGGCGGGCAGGGTGCAGGACGCGGGACCCCAGGGCCTGGGCTCCTGGGGCAGGGCCAGCAGGACTGGGCCGGACTCACGTGCCGTTCTGCACCCGCACGGAGGACACCTTCTCCTGGTAGCCGTGGGCGTGGAAGCTGGGCACGTCGTCGTCTACGATCTCCATCTTCTTCCCCGTGAAGTTGGGGTTCTCGTAGAGGATGATCTTGTGCTCCTGGCTGTCCTGTTGACGGGGAGCGGGACCGGGGGGCAGGGAGTCAGTGTGGGGGGAGCCTTCCCACCTGTCCTTATGCCCTGGGGTGGGGGTCTGCAGCTACAACTGCGGCCCTCGGCCCTCCACCCCACTGGGTGAGCGTCTGTGACAACTGCGGTGAACAGTGGTTGTTGGTCCAGATCCTACTGGGTGCTGACAGGTAACGGGCACTCTGGGCTCCGCGCTTTGGGGAACGTTTGACTCTGAAATGTCATTTTCCCTCCCACAGCCTCAACTCCGTTTTTAAAATACTTGAGAGCCGGGACCTACACACACACGGTCGTGTGGTGTCTCCAGGAGATACCTGATGTCTCTGGCCTCCCCCACTTCCTTTCCACATTCCTTCCTGTCCTCCTGTTCCTGCCACATTTTCCTTAGTTACCTTCTTTAATCCTTTAAATCACTTTCAGGCCATTTGGCCAGTGAGGAAACTGAGACCTGGAGAGGCAAAGTGACTTGCCCAAGGTCGAGCAGCTGGGAGTGCCAGAGCCAGCCTAAGAACCCGGGTCTGTAGGAGATTAAGTCCCGTGTCCTCCAATCTCCTGTCGGGCTTTGGGGACACCTAGGCAGAGCCCTGCTGGGTGCTTCGCCTGCCCCAGAGCTCACGCCGGCTTGAGTTATGAATAAGAGCTAAACCCCCTCTCCACCACAAGCCATCCCCCAA
>PVIA01015994.1:0-20625 GCA_004024845.1 Tonatia bakeri | reverse complement strand
TGAAATGATGTTCAATATCACTAGCTATCAGAGAGATGCAGATTAAAACCACAATGAGGTACCACTTCACACCAGTCAGAATGGCCAACATAAGCAAAACAACAAATAACAAGTGTTGGAGAGGGTGTGGAGAAAAGGGGACACTAGTGCACTGTTGGTGGGACTGCAGACTGGTACAACCACTGTGGAAAACAGTATGCAACTTCCTCAGAAAACTAAAAATGGATCTGCCTTTCGATCCAGCAGTTCACTGCTGGGACTATATCCTAAGAATCCTAAAACACCAATCCAAAAGAATCTTTGCACCCCCATGTTCACAGCAGGACAATTTACAATAGCTAAGTGCTGGAAGCAACCTAAATGTCCATCAGTAAATGAATGGATCAAAAAACTCTGGTACATTTACACAATGGAATTCTATGCATCAGAGAGAAAGAAGTAGCCCCTACCCTTTGCAACTGCATGGATGCAACCGGAAAGCATTATGCTAAGCGAAATAAGCCAGGCAGTGAGAGACAAATACCATATGATCTCACCTTTAACAGGAACCTAAACAACAAAACAAAGAAACAAGCAAAATATAGTCAAAGACACTGCAATAGAGGACAGGCAGAAAGTGACGAGAGGAGAGAGAAGAGGGAATTTCAGGGGAAAAGGGGAAGGGTTTACAGGAACAAAGTTAAAAGACACATGGATAAAAACTAGGGGGAGGGTGGTAATGGGAGGGAAGCTGGGAGGGAGGGGTGGGTGGGCTTGATTGGGAGTAAAGGGGAGAAAACTGTACTTGAACAATGATTAAAATAAAATTTAAAAAAATAAAATAAAATAAAATGAAGATATCAGAAAAAAAGAACTTTGCTGTTCTCAACTTCTGAATGTAACTATCTAGTTTTCCATTCTCTTTATCAACAAAGAGATATAAATTCTACTATTTTCTACAAGGAATTGAACACAGGAAACTTATCAGTCTTTACTAAAATCTTAGAAGTGATATAAAAAGTAGTATTGAAAATTTCAGAAGCATTGAAAATTACTGATAATTTGTATCTGAAAACCTAAGGAGACAGGCACATTTTGTTATATTTCACACACATTAAATTGCCTGTCACTTTCTTCTTCCTCTTGAACCAGTAAAGGGGCATAAATTATGTTTCTGGTGATTTTAAGCTGCGCCTCCTTTTGACAAATGCAATCTTCAATGACCATCCAGCTATGCTTCCTAAAACATCCACAATAGTAGAGACTCCATGAGTCATATTTGTCAGCCCAGCCTTTCTAATTACCTGCAAGACAGATGGAGAGCAGCACTCCACTTTCAAGCTCTCTGACTCACCTCACTGCTCACCTCTTAGCAGGCGAAATGGAGACCCAGCAATGTTTGAGCACTTGATGCCTTGAAACCCAAACCAAATCACTTGCTCCTAAATCTGAGTTTGATTCAAATCCCTAAAGCATTCAAGGACAGGCTAAAGTGTATATGCTTCAAGGATGGAAACTCTCATTGATTTCTTTGTCTTCAGCACTGGTGTTATATTTACTACATAGGCGGTATTTAGGAAGTTGAAGTGGGTGAAGGACAGAAAAGGGAAAAGATGGAAGGGAGGGAGAAAACGAGGGAGAGCAAGAAGGAGGGACAAAGGGAGGGAGAAGGAGTGGAATGAAAGGGAAGGAAGTGGGAGGGGAGGGGAAGGGAGGAAAAGGGGGTGGAAATAAGAAGGAGGTTGAAAAAGAGAAAAGGTAGTAGGAGGGAGCCAGGTCCTCGGTCCCTGTCCCTGGACTTTCTGGCAAAGCAAAGAAGTTAGATCTCTCAGTAGTAATGTCAGCTTCAGCCTGCTTTCTTCTTTTCAGCCCTCAATGATTTTAATGAAGAACGGTTATAAAAGTATGTGGTTTATGTTCATTAAAAAACTGCCAGAAAACAGAACAAAATGAAGACAGGGAGTTGATTCTACCCAGAGGCATTTTCACCACTAATTATTGGCTTGCTTTCTCTCTGTGAGCTATGCCCACCTCAGAAGATTTCATCTGGATAAAATAAAAAAAAATTAAAATTAAAAAAAGACTCCTACTAGGAAACATGGAGTCTGATTATTAGTTGAACTCTGACTTCTGGGGCCATATGTTTACTAAGGAGATGGTGGAGGTAACAATCTCCCCAGGGACAAGCCCATCTTCTCTGAAACTTCTGCCAGTCTGCCCTATAACTATGCTCACATGACTATCTGTGGCCAGATAGCTCCCAGCCAGGATCTTCCATGCTATGGCTTATGTAGGTCTGGCCTCATGGATTCATTCTGCAAGTATTTCTTGATTGTCTGCCAGGTGTCAGGCATTGTGCATTACCTCCAATCCCTTCCTGCCCAGCAGTACCATGGAAGAAAGTGGAAGTTTGTGGCCAAGGGTGATGCCTCCCAAGCCTTGTGCTCATTTAGAACCTCTTAGACTTCTTCCCAGGCATCTGTGGAGGGCAATAGACCTCTTGAACCCAATAAGGGGCCAGAACCTCATTTATTAAAACATAAGGTTTAGGAACCTTTGCCTGGTTTTCAAGAATTTCCTCATTCAGCTACACCAGGCCAGCTTCTCCCTGGTTGTACAAGTATGCCCAACTCCCATACCTTCTTTCAGATCACAGCCACTGCCTGCTCATATGGTGCCTTTGTACAAATTAGAAACAAGAGACTCTCCTTCTATTTAATAGATGATTGTTCAGAATATGCTAATTTTGTTAAAATAAGATACATTAATCTTAGCCTCCAGAAAAGAGTAATGGGCTAGAAAGCAATAAAGGGACTTCTTAAGATAGGGTGGTTAGGAAAGGTCACTCTGAAGAGCTAACATTTGGATATCGAGAAGTTGTCCATGCAAGGTTCCTGGGATGAAAATTGTAGTTAGAAGGAACAACAAGGACAGAGGCTAATAGGCAGGACTGTGTTTGGCATGTGCAGGTGCTAGGAAGGATGAACCCCTATGGGAGAGTGGGTAGGAAATAAAGTCAAAGAAGTAGGCAGGGTCTAGAGCATGTGAAATTTTGTAGCAATGTTAAGGAGTTTGGATTTTATTCTAGAATTTTAAACAAAACTTAAAACAAATAAGTTATGTGATTTATTTTAACTTTTTAAGAAATTCCTAGTATGTACTGTAGACAATGAATTGTAGGAGCTAGAATGGATTAGGAACACTAGCTGAGTATGGGACAGTTAGACAGTCTATCTAATGTCTAAGGATGCCTTCCAATTTTGACATTCCATAATCCTGCTTCACCAACAGACCCACTATGCATATGGTTCTGTATTCCTAGTTACAAATGGCAGGTTCCACTTTAAGCAGAAAAGGGATTAGTTTGGAATTTTAGGTAATTCTCAGAATTTAGGAAGAGCCTGTGGAAACTGCCTTGAGAACAAGCTTCCAGGAGGACTGCCCAAACCATGTGACAAGACCAGCTTCATAGGGGTACAGCTGTTCTGCTGAGCTCTAAATGCTAGAATCCACTTGTCTAAGCCTCTGGCAATGAGGTACCTCCTGCATGAAGACAGTTCCTGGGATTTTGCTGCTTTTGCTGCTTCCACCCCACCACCAGGAGCCCAGTAGCTTGAAGTGGGGATTGGGCTCCAACACCACCTAAATTGAAGCAGGCAGCTTCTTCCCAAGACTTTAGAAGGTCCTGGGGCCAGAGGTGGGAGATGCAGCTGGAGACTGTGTCAGAAAGCAGGAGCACAAACACTGTGTTGATCAAGACAGGATGCCAAGACCAAAGGAACCAGAGGTCTAGAACAAGTCTTCGGACAAAGCCTTAAGGCTGGGAAGATGAGATCAAACTGATAGAAAGCTAGGAACCTGAGAATCTCCAGAAGTAATTTTACATTTATTTGTGTAATAATTTGATCAATGCCTATCTCTGCCACTAGAATATAAGCTCTACAAAGACAAGGACTGTGCTATATTCATTTTCTCACGATAAAGTAGCTTCAGAATGCAGCACTACCATCTTCATGTTTATTCAGAGTCAGCGTAGAAAACAGCCTCATAGCGTTGCTGTGATTTCTCCAGCAGGGCTGCTGAAAGGATCATCAGTGAATTTCCTTGATATAAGAAGCTACCTGAAAAATTCTCTTAAAATTTAGTGCTAGTTGATGGTGTTTTATTCCTTGATCTGTGCTTGTTTCAGGGGTACATTTGCTTGTGAAAATTTGTCAAATTTAAGACATGATGTGGGCTTATGAGCCAAGGGGTCCTGCAGTTGCTGTGGTATGTAAGGATGGTGTTGGAGCCTCTGGCATACCCCAGGAGGAGAATCATAGAACCCTAGGGTTCTGGAGCAGGCTCATTCTTCAGAGAACTAGCAGAGTCTGCCAGGCTACAGGGCCCTAGAGTACTCGGAGCTACTCATCATGATCTGGGTGTTATGAGATCCCCCATGTCATAAAGTTGAATAAACACAGAAGTGATGTATCACACACTAGAAATGGTAAACTCAGGACTGTGCCTGGCCAGGTACAAGGAGCACAGGTAAACATCTTGAGCAAGTAGGCCCGCATTTTCATGTCACCTACCTTTGTATAATTCACACCTATGTTTTCACAAGAGGTTCCCTTTGACCAACTGACTGAGGAGGAAGAATACTCAATGTGATTTGCACCTGAGCAAGTTCATGACATTGCTGTTAGCACAAAGTGAACTGCTGCTGCATTTCACCTACAGTCAAAGGTGACTCTCATGGACAGTCACAAAGAGGAATCCCATCAATGAGTGGAATTTGCAAGCAGTGAAGCTGATTATTTTCTTTGCATGGAGGAAGAAGTGGCCTGAGATTGTGACCTACAGTAAATGACTTCCTTGGTTTATTAGAGTCTGAAAGAAACAGGATTAAAATATGAGAGACAAGAAATCTAGAAAAGAGGCATATAAATGGACCAAAAGAAGTGAGCACAAAGCATGGAGATCTTTGTTCCCTGACATTAATGCCCACCAGGGAGGAGGCACTCAACAAGCAGGAGTATAGGGTGGCTCAGCCCACGGATGTGAGCTACGGCAGAGCTTGTGGTATGGGCATTTATAGAAGGAGGCTGTGCCCCACAACACTGACACCATCTTACCAAAGCTGAGTGCCCAGAATGCCAGCAGTAGCAGCAGAGATTACACTAAACCCTCAACTGGCATAATCCCTCGAAAAAACCAGCCACTTTCATGAAACTAATAAAACTATTCTGGGTGTGAGTTCGGCCCTCAGAACCTATGTCAGCACTACACCTGAAGACTTACAGGACACCAGATTTACCAGCATAGGATTTTTTTACACAAGATTATTTCAGATCAGACGTTTTTGTTTTTGTTTTTGTTTTTTACCTAGAAGGCTAAACGTTGGGCACATGATCACAGGATGCTTTGGGTTTACCAAGAAACTCATCACCTGGATTCAAGAATCTGAAATGATGATTTCATTATGGATCTATATGGATTAATATATGGAAATGATGATTTCTATATGGATCTATGGATTAATAAACCTATTAATGGCTTAGCTAAGACACTGGCTCTGGAATAACTACCCACAGTATTTGGGTGCTATATTCCTAGATGCAGTGTGTGTATTGAACTACCAGTTAACATATGGAGCTGTATACCCAATAGCTAGAACACACAATGTACATGTCACAGAGTCAAGGAATGAATAAAAAACCTACCACTTTCCACATCATTCCCAGAGACCCCCTAATGGAATTTCTGCTTCCCATCCCCATGTGATTCTGCCAACTAGATGTCCTGGTTATTGGAATGAGGGTGGGGTGGGAAGAGACACTTCCACTAAAAGATGTTTAAGGATCAAAGTTATGACTCCCTTCTCTTTAGGTTCATCATACTGCTGGAACAAGAGGCAAAGAAAGGAGTATTGATAAAGATCATTGGCCCTGGTTACCTGAGAAGGTGAGTTCCACTGCACAAGGGGGACATGATACTCAAGAATTTCTTTATGGTGAATCTATGCCCAATGGTCCATGACCATTGTTAATGGAAAATGGATACTTGCAGTACTCCAAATGCCAGAATGGCAAGGCAACTTAAGGACTTAGACATTTTGGGGGTAAGGTCTGAGTTTTACCCTGCCGCCAGCAATGAAACCCCAGTGACTGAACTAGGGCACAGGGCAAAGGTGGGCATTGGAGAAAACTCTGCAATACAGTGCTGGAAACTGTTGCAGAGGCACAAACTGCATTTTACTCCACTAACCCACCTCTATTGTTTTTGTTAATCCCTATTCAAAGATATATTCATTGATTTTAGAGAGAGAGGGAGAGAAAGGAAGAGAGAAAAATATTGATATATGACAGAAACATCAATCGGTTTTCTCCCATAAGCACCCCAACTGGGAATAGAATTCACAACTTAGGTATGTGTCCTGACCCAGAATCAAACCCACAACCCTTTGGTATACTGGATCATGCTCCATACAACTGAGCCACCTGGTCAGAGCCCACATCTATTAAGTTTTTTAGAGATTGTGGGTATCCATCAGTGGACTGGGCTTAATGAGAGCCATAGGAGATGTGAATGCTTGATGGTACAAAGTGTTGACTTTAATCAGGTCCCTTTGGTTCACTATCTTAAGATGCTCTTAGCCTTAGCTTTGATTCTAGACATAGGTATGACAGTTCCATGCAGGCTTTGACCCAGTGCCTCTCCTGACATACACACCATGGGCTTCACTGAGGGATGACTGAGGAAACACTATGGGATTCATTCATGTACAACCCAGAAAGAGAGGCCAGTTGATATTCTAAGAGGCAACTCTCAACAAATGGGGAGTCATAGCTACTAGAAAAATTCTTTTCCCTTTGGTCTTCCAGGTAGGTTATTTTGAGACACACCATATACACTCCTTCAAAGATCCCAGCAGAATCAAGCACCATAGTAATAACTGATTTGCTAACATGCTCTTACCTTTATTTCCTTCCTTCCCTGTTCACTCTCCCCAGTCACTCACTCTTATTCCTTAGGACTGCACAAAACAAGCCAGAAATAAACTGTCTAAATAGAAACTCTGGTTTCAGGCACTAATTTCCAGAACAAGCACAGACTAAAACACTCCACAGCCACATTTTAGACTGGAATGCCTCTCCTTTATATTTTTACATCTGGTGACACCAAGTTCTTACTCTCTTCACTTTAATACAATAATCTACAGCTTCCCTGGGACCTTCTGCCTTAACATCACTCCTTCCTCTCAGTTTCCTTCCTATCCATCACAGACCCATAGTCCACCACTTGAATCATTTCTTTATCCTTTTCTTTGAAACCCTCATCACTACATCATTCATTTAAGCATCCTCACACTGAAAAAAATCTCAAAGAAAGATGTGTTGTTTTTGCTGCCTAGTATCTATCTATATACCTTTATCCAAATAACAGTTCCCCAACTTTCCTCTGGGGAGCTTCTGTTTCCACCACTTGGTCCATGATGCCATAGTTAGAGCATGTGACTCAGGTCCCACTCAGTCAATATATTTTATTCTCTCTGGCCCAGTGATAAGTTCAGAAATAGACATGACTTAAGCCAATTAAGCCCAATCAGAGTGGATGCCAGGTCTTTTGTTGAGTGACCAGGAAGACTTTGAAGTTTCTGCTGGAGTAACTATTGTCTATTTCAGAATGGAGGCAACCCATAAGAAGCAGGGCCGAGATACATCATAACCCAGTGAAATCATTTGAGCCCTTGTACCAAATTTTATTGCATACATCCCTGTATTTTTCAGTTCTTTCGATCAGGGGTCCCCGACACCCGAAGCCTCAGACTGGTACTGGTCCCTGGCCTGTTAGGAGCCAGGCCAAACAGCAGGAGATGAGCAGCAGGCCATGGAGGGAGTACAGCTGCACCCCAGTTACCTTCTGAGCATCTCTCCCAGGCCTCCCCTGCAACCATGGAAAAATTGTCTTCCACGAAACCAGTACCTGGTGACAAAAAGGTTAGGGACAGATGCTTTAGATAATCCATCTCCTGCTTAAGCCAGATTCGGCTGTTTTCTGTCACTTACAACCAGAATCCTAATTAATCCTCTTGGACCACTCCTACCATCTCTCTGCTTCTGGTACAGTTAATGAAAATCTTCCTCCAAATTTATGGTCTCCAGCGATCTCCTCAACACTGCCTCACAGTCATTCCTCTTTCAAACTTTCACTACTCTTTTCAAGCATTCTCTCCTCCTTACATGCAGCAAATGACTTGCCTGCTAACTTATTAACCAAATTAAAGTCAACTTCCTTTTCTCAATTCTTCCACTTCCAACAGGTACCAGAGATTAGTAACAGTTGTAGTGTTACTTTTAAAATGCTATTTAAAGAAGACTTGCTTTCTCCCTTTTATCTTGGATTCTTTTTCTTATCTAGATATAATTCACCTAGAAGTAGATTTGTATGTGGAGATATCATATATGTATATATTTATGTGTAAGCATACATATATTGATAGAGATCTGATCAGATGACTAGGGTGGGGCCATAGGAGGAGGTTGCCCAAGGAAATGGTAAACAGCCAAGGACAGGATTGGTTGAGACGCTGAATACCTCCACAGTGGATGGAATTATGGGCAAAAAGATTTTAAATGAAAGAAGCACTCTTGGGCTCTCAGAGGGGTGCTGGCTCTTTCTGGCTTCTGGACTCACTTCCTAGAGGATGCCTGGATGGTCATGCTGCAGCTTCCTGCCCAACAGATGGTATTTAGGATAAGAAGGAACTCCAGGCACAGCTTACAATCAGACTGGCCTGGCAAAGGGTGGCAGGGTTATTCTTTGGGTGTTCCAGAGGGAATAAGCTATAGAGGCAGAAGGCTGCCATTCTTCCAAAACTGTTTAGGTTTTGTATCTTATGTTGTTTTAGTTTGTAAACTAAACCTGTTGAAATAAGATAATTAAAAACTAACAGGAGTGATGATAGGAAAACTCAGGTGTTAAGAATTTAGCCTTAATTGATAGGCTTAAGTGAGTAATGCATTTGGAAAGCTGTTATTCCAAAATTGTGACGCTTTTGAATAAAGAATCCTTTCGATTATCACCAAAACTTTGCCTCTGGAATTTTGCCTACAGGGTGGCAGCAGGCAGCTGGACCTCAATTGCTTTTCAGTAACAATATAAACATATATATGCAAGTTTTTAATTAAATTTTCTCACTTTCACATATAGATAAGTAAAGAAATATATATGAAAGTATTTATCTCCTCCTCCAATTATACAGTGGGATACTGACCATGGAGAGGGTTTTTAACAGACAGTCTCTCTCTACACTTTTTGCCCTCTCCTGATGCCTCCTAATCTCCAGCTGAGAGCACATGCTAGAGGCTACCCACATTTAGAAGAAAGCTAAATGCCACAGTAAATAGTCAATAATGAAAGATCCACCAACCTTTCCAACTTTGGAAAGCACTTAGAAACACAATAGCTGCTTAGAGCCATCCAGAATCATGGGATTCATCTACCCCAGCTCCACTGACAGGTGAGTGAACCAATGCTTAGGGAAGTTAGGTGACATTTTGGAGGTCTCCTGGCATAGCTGGGACTAGAGCTCATTCTACTCCACAGCTTTGCCAGTGGCATTACTACTTCCTTCATAATGAACTAATATCCAGTGTGGTTCTTACGGGCATACTTGCTAACTTCTCCCCTAAGCCATTTGCCCACTCAGAACACTTGTCAGTAAGGACACGGGCACCTCAGAAAAATTATGTTTGCTGTGATCCTGTCTTTAAAAGCCCTTCATTGTGTGGGGATGCTTTGCCCACAGAGATTCCCCAGGCCACCATGGATGAGAATAATGCTACCAAGACATGATCTGCTAGGGGAGGAAAGATAGCCAATCTCTCAGAGGAGAAAAGCCTTGAGCCTGTTTCTCAATGGGCTTATTGGGTTTAGTTTGCATAGGAATACAGGGTGTATACATAAAGCTCATGAGTCATTGTCAGGCAGTAATGATCAAGGAATAGATAACATCCAAAGAATTATAAGGGCTTATTCTAAGTCAGGGTCAGATAGCTATTGTAATGTCAAAGGGTCATAAAACTTTGGGAAGCAAACTCACTTTATGCTTGGACCCTTATTTAAATTGAGGGAATTCTTAGTAAAGCAGGTTTCGCAGGATTTTATCATTCTTTCTTGGGCCTGATCACCCCCAGGGAACCGCCCTTTCCAGCACAGGGCTGTCCCACCCTCCAGCATTGTTTCGGGCCTGAATCGGGTAAGTCACGTGGACAGCCAAGAGATTAGGAGACTTTTTACAGATAGAGTGAGGGCTCAGGCCATGACAAAGCCAAGGGGTGAGGGTCTATCACCCCTTTTCTATAGTCCCCTAAGTCCTTCCTGCATGGCCCCTTTGTGACTGCACCTGTCTTGGGTTGTTCCTTCCTTGAGAAATCTTACCCATCATTGACTATCCAGCCATCCTCCAGGGGCCAAGCAGGGTGAAATAAAGGGGGCAGAGGCTGCACCCCTGCCAGGAGGATAAGTTTTGTTTCCTTAGTGGCTTATGGTCCCAAGGTCTTTTTACTCAGCCTAGCCATGGGGGGTTACAGCTTCTGAAACCAGGCAGGGAAGTTCTCAACATCATTGTGCTACAGCTATTAGGCTATTAAAGGAGAACAATTAGAAGGACCAGTGATGAAGAGCTCAGTTGATTATTGAAGTTCATCTCTCCTGCCCCATCACCCTGTTTTTATGCCTCCACTGACTCTCACCTCTAGGTGACAAATCATAAAGAAAAGAAAGGTTTGCTTCAGTCAATGGCCCAATTAATGCATTAAGGTAATAATTTGGAATACCTGTTTAACTAGGAAGCCAAACTGTCTTAGCCTATACTTAAGAAAAACCAGAGAAGTATTGGGAATACTTCAAAACTTCAAAAATATTTACCTGTCCATGGTGTAATGAAAAAGATATGTTCTTTGAAACTGAAATAAAGATGATTAAAAAAAAATGATTCAGAAAAAGGAAGAACAAGTAATATGCAAACACCATTTGATTACACTATTTCCAAGCATATCTTAGAAACAACTTTCCATGTAATAATATTTATTGTGTCTACTACCTGCTAAGTTGGGACCTGTGGTCTCAATGAACTCCTACAGGGACTCTACCTTTTCCTTCCTATGCCTAGGTCTCAAAGTCAGTAACCACTTCATCCTCTGTTCCCTCTTGTATCCTGTCTTACCTCCATGTAAGCCTCAACTATTTCTTATTTGGGCAACTTGAATCAGCTTTTCTTACCAGGCTAAGGATCTCTTTTGTCTTGATTCAAGTTTACAAAGACTGTATGTTCTTTTCCCTTGTACATTATTACCTGTGGCATTCTATTTACTCCCCAAACCTTTCTCTGGCTCTCCACCTGACTTCCTCCAATTATGACCACTTTCTCCTAAATCCAACTGCTCTCCGATGTCAGACTTCACCCTTTTCTTCTCTTCCCTGCTATCTTCATGAACCTTATTCATTTGCAGCTCCAGCTCTTCCCTTTTGAGCTACCAGAGTTTAGAATTAGTGCACATTCTACATCCTCCCAACTTCTTTTCTCTTGCTTCTCTTTCTCTGCAATCAGGTCAGTGAAGGAATGCTCACCACCTGAATCTGAGAGCTACCTGGCCCGTCTCCTTGCCAAATTACAATTGATTTGAAAAATAAATACCTCCAAACAAAAGCAGAACTTTAAGGCACAAGACTCAGCCAAGGAGGGGAACCCATTCATCAGTTCTGCTCCTAACTTTAGGCATATAACTCAGGGACACAGCCTCTCCTTTCCTCTGTTGTATCATCTGTGTTCTCCCAGTCCATGCCAACCTGTGGCTACAGTGAGATTGTAGCAACAGAACAACTGTGTAAGATATGCTTACATCTGATCTTTGAGATACACAAAGACCCTGAAATTCTATCCACATAGCTCTGGGAAGGCACAAGCTGGTGTGCCAGCTGCTACATGCCTGCCCCTACCCTTCTTCACTTTTCCCTCTGCTCTGAACCACAGTAATGATGATTCCTGTTCCTGCCAGTGATAAAGGCGCAGATGTGCTGAGACTTCTGCCAGCCCTGTCAAGGCCACAGCAATGGCTTCCAATTGTTTAAGGCTGGTCTTTGTGCCAAAGGCCCTGTGCTCTGTCTTTGACAATGGGAAGGTGCTGCTGATGTGAGCAGAGAGACCTGATTCTCATCCATGTCCCACTGCATCTGCTAACCATCCCCTCTCACAAATATACTCACACCACTTCAGGGACACTAATGTCAGCAATGAGGATGCTGTCTACTGTTTCTTCTGGAACTCGCCTGTAGCCCCGTTGGGCTCTCAGTAGCCCACAGAGATTTTAGAAAACAAACTGATATAATTTTTTTTTATTGCAGCTCCTTAAGCCTAGGACTCAGATATGAATCTGCAGTTGTTGGGTCATTTGGCAGCTGAGCAATAAACACTTGAATTTGGAGACACCCTTCTCCTCCACACTTACCCAGCATGTCCCTTAGCTAAATCTTTGTTGCTCAGTTCTCCCTTTTACATGAGGGAGTTCTACCTCATGTAAACAGACCTCTGGCAGACCTGTGGTGCCAGTCCTCCCAGCATTTCTAAATGAAATACAGAAAGCCCATTAAAATATGCAGGAGCAAACCTCGTTGTAAACACACGGCCAAAAGTCAGAAAACATCAGTTCAAAAAAAGAAATGCCCTGACAACACCTTCCACAGATATACGGCTTAACACAGTGCTTCTCAACTGATGAGCTGCTTCGGAAGAAAATAAATGAGAAAAGTCACTAATGAGAATCCTGTTTATTCCTTCAACCATTCGTTTCTTCTGAATAGGAGCATTATCCCTTAATTACAGCTCTTAGTGCCTGTCAGTCACTGACAATTTATTATTGCACAATTTCTTAGAATTCACTCTCTCATGATTGTAAACTGCCAATATTTCCACAGAATCAAGGTCCTCACTGTTGTTTAGGGATTGTTTTAAGTTAATAACGGAGCTTCATCACACACCACAAACTCAACTATACAAATCTACCTCTGCATGCCCATTTTTATATTTGCAAAAGGAACAAACCCATGTGTTATGTAAAAATCTTTAAGACTTTTGTGATTTTTCAAAGGTGCTTAGCCATGTTCATTCAAATACTGCATTTTCTCCTTCCTAGGAAAATTTAATTTCTCCTAAAGATTTTCCCAAAATCTATATTTCTTTCTTTCGTGGAGCCCTGTTGCTTATGTAAACCATCCAAACTTTTCTTTGGTCAAGTTGTGGTAGAGCAGGAAATGTCTGTTTCTAATTGTTTTCTTATTCTTGGCTTTGAACTTTACACACTTTCAGCTGATGCACTCCTTAAATCTTTTCTTGCCCTGAGAGTGTAGCATTACTAATGCAAAGCATGGTCAGCCCCTTGGGCCAGGTTTTATCTGTACAGGAATGTCTTGACTGGAGATTGTAGTTCTTATATCGTGCTTGTGTGACTCTGGGCATTATTTGATTTGACTATATTAGATGAAGTTCATGATAGACTGTCTTCTCTTTCTATGCTACACTGATTTTATTGCGCTTTTTATGTGCCAGTGGTTCTCAACACCACCACACTTAACCTTTCCTCTGAGAACATCCCTTTAGTAATTTATCATAAAATTGCACACTGAGCTTGGCTATCTTCAGTCCATTTTCTCTTTAGCACAACTGCTGCCCTTGTCTGCAGATGTCTGAATCAAGAAGACAAACACAAAGGAGGAAAAGCACAAAGATAGGAATTAAGATTCTTTCATAAATATTGCTTTTGAGGAAGAGTTCAGGATAAATTCAATTTTCCTAAAATTTTTATTTAACTGTATTATGTGTGAGAACTTATGAAGTTTCATGTTTCAACCACTTAATTAGTCATGTGTCTCTGACCAGGCTCTCAATGTTTCTGTTCTTCAGCTTTCTTCTGTTTAAAATCAGAATGAGACTGTCTGCCCTTTGATTTCATAAGAGTTAAAATCATATGAGATGATTACATGAGTTGATTTCAAAATGTTTAGAACACCACTCCTATAATTTAGTAATATTTTCTGTAGAAGGGTAGAAATAACCTCTGTAGAAAAAGTAATTTTCTCATTAGATGATTTCCCCTTAACTCTCATTATTTTCCTTTTGATAAATAGAATAGACAGTTCCTGTGTGGTGAAATTCTGAGAGACTCAAAAAGCATCTTTGTCCTGAAGGATGCATTTGTCACCTGCTCACTGATATTTGAAGGGCAATCAGTCACCAAGGACATATTTGTTAGGGATGAGACTGACAAAGAGAAATGGCTGGCACAGTCATGTTAACTTTTCTAAAGGAGAAAAGTTGACATGGAATCAAAACTTTGATGTAAATTAAAAACTGGCTTTGCAGTCTGTCCTCAGCACAGGTTTGCACGTTAGAGAATGGGGTGATCCTTGCTTGGTATACCCATCTTCTGATAAATATCCTGGCTTTCTCTGAGCACCTTATCAACTCTTGGTCCATTGTTTCATTATAAAAATGGTACCAAAAGATGGTAAAACAGCAACTACTTTCCATGATCTTAGTTGACCACTGGCCATGGTAAATGACCCCACCCTACATAGGAGACTGTTGGCAGATGCTATGGATCAACAAGCTGAGCTGAGATAGCCAAAGCCCCTTTATTGAGATGTCAGAAATAGAAGATTATTTGAGACACTTTAATTACAGGCTCAGTAAGTCAAATATCCACAGAGGTTAGATGGGTAACATGAATGTGTGAATCACATGGTATGAAACAATAAGGAAGACTTCTGGCCAAGTTGGAAGTGTAGGTAGATACACTGTGCCTCCCTGCACAACCAAGATAGGGACAACAACAATTTAGAAATAGAGTAATAACTGACAGAACTGACAGAAAATTGAACTGTATGGAAGTCGGACCACCAAGGAGTTAAAGTAGACACATTCATCAAGACTGATAGGAGGGGCGGAGTCAGGCAGCTTGGCACAGAAGGGTTGAGGCACAAAGAGTGGTGCAAACAGGTGCATAAGGCATCCCAGGCACATAGGAACACAGCAGGCAGACCCTGGGCATGCAGGCAGCAGCTGGCAGAGCCCGGGCACTGGGTGGCAACTGGCAGACCCAGCAAGGCAGCAATTGTGAAACAAGGCACTGTACGCAAACCAGGGTCCCAGTGCTGGGAAATAGAGCCTCAGGGCACTGATTGAAAACACCTGTGGGGGGTTGAGGCACAGGGAGAGACTCCCAGCCTTACAGGAGAGTTTGTTGGAGACACCCATGGGGTCCTAGAACATACACAAGCCCACCCACGCGGGAATTAGCACCAGAAAGGCTCAGTTTGCTTGGGGGAAGCGACTGAAATCCAACAGAGAGCCGAGTAAGCACCATTGTTCCCTCTTGGACTCCACCCATACATACAGCATCACAACCCAGCCACTGGGTTGCCCCGCCCTGGTGAACACCTAAGGCTCTGCCCCCTAGTAACAGGCAGGACAAAAAAAAAAAATGACCCAAATGAAAAAACAGATCAAAGCTCCACAGCAAATACAACTAAGCGACAAAGAGATACTAAGCTAACCCAACAGATGCACAGTTCAAAGGACTGGTGATCAGGATGCTCACAGAATTGGTTGAATTTGGTTGCAAATTAGATGAAAAAATGAAGGCTACAATAAGTGAAATGAAGGAAAATTCACAGGGAACCAGTAGTGATGGGAAGAAAACTTGGACTCAAATCAATGGAGTAGACCAGAAGGAAGAAAGAAGCATCCAACCAGAAAAGAATGAAGAAATAAGAATTCAAAAAAATGAGGAGAGGCTTAGGAACCTCCAGGACATCTTTAAATGTTCCAACATACAAATTATAGGGATACCAGAAGGAGGAGAGGAAGAGCAACAAGTGGAAAAGTTATTTGAACAAATAATAAAGGAGAACTTCCCCATTCTGGCAAAGGAAATAGATTTCCAGGAAGTCCAGGAAGCTCAGAGAGTCCCAAAGAAGTTGGACCCAAGGAGGAACATACCACAGCATATCATAATTACATTAGCCCAGGTAAAAATGAAGGAGAGAATCCTAGAAGCAGCAAGAGATAAGGAGACAGTAACCTACAAAGGAGTTCCCATCAGACTGTCAGCTGATTTCTCAAAAGAGACCTTACAGGCAAGAAGGGGCTGGAAAGAATTATTCCAAGTCAGGAAAGGCAAGGACCTACATCCAAGATTGCTTTATCCAGAAAAGCTTTTATTTAGAATGGAAGGGCAGATAAAGTGCTTCCCAGATAAGGTCAAGTTAAAGGAGTTCATCATCACCAAGCCCTTATTTTATGGAATGTTAAAGGGACTTATCTAAGAAAGGGAAGATAAAAAGCATGTATAGTAAAATGACAGCAAACTCAAAATTATTAACAACCACACCTAAAACAAAAACAAACTAAGCAAACAACTAGAACAGGAGCAGAACCACAGAAATGGAGATCACATGGAGGGTTGGCAACAGGGGAGTGGGAGGAGGAGAGAGGGGAAAAGGTACAGAGAATAAGTAGCATAGATGGTAGGTAGAAAATAGGGGGAGGGCAAGAATAGTATGGGAAATGTAGAAGCTAAAGAACTTATGACACATGGACATGAACTAAAAGGGGGGGAATGTGGGTGGGAGAGGGTGTGCAGGGTGGAGGGGAATAAAGGGAAGGTAACGGGACAACTGTAATAGCATAATCAATAAAATATATTTAAAAAGAAAAAGAAAAGAAAAGCCCCTCTCTGGGGGAAAAAAAGGAGTAATAAGGAGTGGTAGATTCTGTGGCAAAATAAAGAGATAATGCATGTACTATATAGGCATTTAAATTCAAATTTAATTAAAAGTTGTGTTAATCAAATGAACTATATTCACAGAGTGACCATATTTGTCTCCCAGGCTGCCAGTCAGTGACTCCTGACCCAGTCCCCTCCTTAGAAAGGTAACTGGCCTGTGGGTACAACTGCAATGACGTGAGAACTAAGGCACAAGTTGCAAGGCCCAGCCTGACTGTCAAACTTCAAACTTTTCTCACTCCAAGTGAACCCAGCTGTCCTCAGAGGCATAACAACTTTGTGTCTTGTTCAGTCACCACATGCAGTCTGCTCTGCCCATTCCCTTTCTTTCCTATACTACCTATTCTCAGGTTGCTGATCTGGAAGCTGTTGAAGGAACCTTGTTGTAGCTACCACTGAAGGTGCCTTGTGGAAACACCAATGTCTATTCCAACGGTGCTACTCCAGTATCTGCGACACCACCATTCCACAGCCTATAAAGATGCTAGAATCACTCTCTGTCCAATTCATGCCACACTCCGGCACCTGGATTCAAACACCACACTGGGTGAGCCCAGAACAGCAGAAAGCCTCTTGTGAAAACAGCCTCTATGGCTTCTTCTCTGTGTGCTTGTCTCTCATACACAACTCTGAGACACACAAATACCATCTATCTCTGTCAGAAAAAGTCACAGTACAGGCATCATGCAGTGCCAAGAAAGACTTTTCTGCGCCCACTCCACCACCAAATAAACAAAAGCAAATCTGCAAAGAGATCACTTTGACTAAAATGTACATAGGAGTTTACTTTAGTAATAAACCCCAGCTTCTCTGTTTAGAGCTTTGGTATTAAAAACTATCAAATCAGTGCAATAAGGCAGAATTTAGTTTATAATTGTTCAGCTAAAGGACCTATTTAGTTGATTCTCCCAGAGCAAAGGAATAGGCTTCCCCATCAATTATTGAGTCTAAACTTCAGCAAGATAGACAACTTCTGCCAGTTTTCAACTAAAATGTTTTAGCTTCTATCCATAGCACCCTAAACGAACCCTGGGGATGAATTTAAGTCAGCATATTTGGTATATATTCATAAAGATTTTGAGACTTTAAGAAGAGATATATCTGCAAATGATACCACCAAGAAAGTGAAAGGACAACCCATAGAATGGGAATAAATATTTGAATTACATATTCAATAAGGGACCTATATCCAGAACATATAAAGAAGCCTTACAACTCAGTGAAAAAAAGATGAATAACCCAATTTTAAAATGGACAAAGGATCTCAAGAGATATTATTCTAATGAAGATATTCAAATGGTCAGTGAGCACACGAAAAGACTCTAATGTCATTAGCAATCAGGGAAAAAATCAAAATACATAGCAGAATACTGCTTCATAACCACTAGGATATCTGTAATCAAAAGGACAAGTAGCAGTGAGGGTGCAGAGAAATGAGTACTCTCACACACCACTGGTGGAAATGTCAAATGGTGTAGCTGCCTTCAAAAACTGTTCAGCAATTTCTCAAAATGTTAAACATAGAGTTACCATATGGCCCAACAATTCCACTCCTAGGTATTTACCCAAGAAAAATGAAGCCATATGCTACACAAAAATGTGTGCATAAATCTTTATAGAAGCATTTTTATAATAATAAGAAAGTAGAAATGGCTCAAATGCCTATTAACAAATAAATGGGTAAATAAAATGAGATATATCCATGCAATGACATATTAGCAATAAAAAGGGATGAAGTACTGATACATACTATAGCATGGATGAACCTTGAAAATAATATGCAAAGTGAAAGAAGCCACTCACAAAAGATCACATATTTTATGACTCCATTTATATGAAATATCTAGAATAAGAAAATCCACAGAGACAGAAAGAGTTGTAGTTGTCTAGGAATGGCGGAAGTATGAGGGGAGGAAAAGGGAATGACTGCTAATGAGTGCAGGATTTTCTGGGGGTGGGGGGTGATGGTTATATTCTATATTCTGTGGATATTCTACAAGCCATTGAATTGTACACTTTAAATGAGTGAACTGTATGATATGTGAATTGTGTCCAAACAAAGCTGTTTAAAATATATATTCTTAAAAAACAGAGAAGGTGACATGTAAACAATTCAAAGCCACGGAGTATTTAGTGGCATAACCAGTCTGGCTCCTGCTGATTCCCAATTGTAAATCAGTAGTAGAAAATGCAGTAAACTTGATATGGCTATGGATAGAAATATAAATACAAAAGTAAACACAGGTTTTTAAAATATCTTAAATTATTATTGTTGTTATTTTTAGTTATCATTACCTTCTATTTCAAAACAGTTTGACTCACAAAAAGTTGCAGAAACAGTACAGAAAATTTCCGCATACCCTTATCCTAGCTTCCTCCAAAGATAATATCTTCCCTAAGAATAGTATGTAATAGACACAAATGTTTAAGTCACCCCTCCAGTGTTTTTCCTCTGTTCTTGGAGACATATTTCTTTGTGGTTGAGTATTTCTCATCTGTTTTGTCCCTGCATACAAGTTTGTCAAAACAGAATAAAACCTCTTTCACCACCAATACCACAAACTAAACCCTGCTTGAAATTTCTGAGTTCATCTCAGATGATCATAAAATGTACATGTTGTCACCCCTTGCCCAACCTCTTTGGAACGGCCCCTCAGGAAAGCACAGTCATATAACCAGATGCACAGCCTTGCCTGAGGGGCCCTAGAAGAGAAAGTCTCCAGAACCCACAACTGACATTTGAATTGTGCTCACCAGCCTTTAGAGGCAAGGGAAGAGAGAGCAAGTGTGAATGAGGGTGCGAAAAGCTGCACTTAAACATTCATCCCCAGAGTGGGAAGTGAGAAATGAGGCTGATGAAACATCAAGTGAGGAAATAGTAAGTCTATTTCCTTACAATGGATGGGCTTTGGCAGCCAAACAAGACTTGGGAGCAAGCAGGGACAGAATGCAACCCTCAAATGGCTGAAAGCAAACATGAAAAAAATTAAAAAGCACCGGCTCAGTGTCAAGGACAATATCCAAGCAGTTCTAACTGCAAAGCAAAATGCATGAAATGCAAGGAAACACTAAGTCACTCAAGTTGATTTGAATAAAAGAATACAAAATATGAATGGCTTCCCAAAGGGTTCTCTTGCCAAGATCTACTGGGGACCTTGCCTAGCCAGCATCTTGTAGATGCCTTTGAAGTTCAACTAAACCTCAGCCAAATTAGTATAGTAGTTAAACCAGCCTTTAAAGTCAAATTAACATGTGCCCCATCTATTCCAGCTGTATAATCTTGAGCTAATTTCTTTCCTGCTGTGAACCTCAGTTTCCTCATCTGTAAAATGGAAATACTGGTAATAACAGCACCTACCAGACAAAGTAATTATGAAGACCTATGAGAATAAGCATAGAGAGCACACAGCATAGTACTAGCTAAACAATGTACCTAATAAATAATTCATGTGAGTATTGCTTTTCAGTGAAGAACCATGGCTTTGGAAGATCTCAGTTCCTCCAGCTGAGGATGCCCAATATCCTCCATGGACTCATCCTGATTGCTCTTTTACAGTGTCACTGAGACAAGAAGAATGGACTAGGCTTAGCAGCTTTCACTTCTCCATTGATCTGGTCCCCATCCATTTCTGGACTACGAATGGCAGTTTAAGAAATTGTTAAAGGTATTTGCAAGTGTCATCTCAACAATAGCTATATTCAGACTGCTGGGAACCAGAAAGAACAGATACCTCTTCTCCTTTCCTTCTCCCCCAACCTTTTGGAAATATCCACTAGGAAAGGGCTGGAACTATTTAAATAGGATGGGGCAGAGATG
>PVIA01015993.1:0-20639 GCA_004024845.1 Tonatia bakeri | reverse complement strand
AGCGGGAGTTGGGAGCTGGGGGAAGACCTGCATTTCTTCCGTCCTGCATGTGCGGCGGATGGCAGAGAAACGCAGAAGGAAATTACAATTCACTGCATCATACAAGCATCGTGGAAACGTGTGTGTGTGTGTGTGTTTAATGCTGTGTTTTATTTCCCATAGAACTTGTGGTGGACTGTCGAAAATTTCTGGAGTCCAACGCCCTGGGCCTGACCTTCGCGGCCCTCAGCAGCTATGACCCCCAGATGCGAGCCGCAGCCTACTCGGTGCTGGCGGCCTACTACTCACACGTGGAGGGGGCCCGCTTCCGGGAGCAGCCCCAGGTGGGTAGGGCTGCGGGTGCCCAGGGGTGGGGCGGCAGCCCAGAGGCTGGCTCTCTGCCCTGTCTGCTGGGGTCTCTGAGTTGCCGGGCAACCTCTGTTTCCTCCAGCTGCTGACACTGGAGGCTGCCTGTGGTCCCCAGCCCCAGGGCAGCTGAGAGAGGCCCCCCTTCCACATACTCCGCTGCCTGTGTGGGTGGAGCTGTTTCATTTCTGCTGGCTGTCTCTCTGGTTTACACCCAGTGGTTAAGGCGGCCATTACCGGGACGCCCAGCCTTGGCACCCTGGGAGGTGGGGACAGGAGAGGCTGGGCTGTTGGTGGACCCAGGAGCCTCTGCCCTTGGCCACGTGCCTGACTCATGGAGGACGATGAGCAGGGATGTGGCCATTAGGAGTGTTCTCTGGGCAGCCCTGGCGGGAGAGCTGGCTGCTGCAGGGCGGGGCTCCTCACGCACAGCAAGGCCGTGGCCGCAGTTCTGAGTGCTCCTCGCTCGTCCTGGCTGCAGGTGCTGTACCTGCTGGACGTGGTCCGGGGCGGGGTGCGCACTCCCATCATGAGGCTCACCTTCACCCTGGCCCTCTTCATCGCCAAAGCGGCCCTGCAGGTGCTGAAACCAGGTACAGCCGGCGAGGTACGGCCGGGCGGGTCCGAGTCTGAGAGGGAGGCCGGGCCCGAGGCGCCATCACACTCGCGAGCGAGGACGGGCCGGGGTCGTCCGGGGCTGCGCGAGGCGGCAGCCAGTAAATGAGCGGTGGCTGCAGGGGTGCTTGGTGCGCCCCATGGGCCAGACTCTGGGAAACACTGAGTGAGAAGCCCAGGTGCAGAGCAGAGGGGACGGGGACCCCTCCTGAGCGCTCCGGGGCTCCTGACTAAACGCTCTTGGTGTGGGAGGAGGGGAGGTGGTCGGCCAGCGTGGCCCTGGGCCCTGCACCAGAGGCGGTCACCTGTGTGTCCACATGCCGGGGTCACTACGGCCCGGCGGGACTGCAGCCTGGCTGCTGTGGCAGGAGTCCACCCACTGTGAGGCCACGTTCATTACTGAAAAGTCAGGCTGTCAATGCCTTCGGGGACCACGGGGTGTTTGAGTGTCACGTAGTAGTCGTTCTCAGGTGAGGGGATGGCCCCCCAGCTGCAGGCCCCAGGTCAGAGCTCGTCCGAGGCCCCACAATGAGTCCACGGTCCCGTGGCTGGCAGAGCTGGGATCCGATGTCCAGCCGCTCCTATAGCACTTTCTCTGCGTGGCTCCAGGTTCGCTCTGGGAAGGCGGGCGGAGGCACGGCAGTGAGCCACGTGCAGGCCCCAAAGGGAAGGGTGTGCTGGGGCGTTCTCCTGGCACAGGCCCTGCAGTGATGACCTTGGCCTCCCGCTAGTCTGGGCGCACTTGGCCCACCTCCAACCGTGGCTGTGTGGGTCTGTGGGTGGCTGTAGGTGGCCTAGACCGGCTCAAGGCCATACGCCGAGGGCTGCAAGCGGCAGTGGGGAGGTGTCTGCCCCGCCTCAGCCCTGCTGCATCCCAGAGCCAGAGACCCAGCGTGTCCCAACTGCCTTCACTGGGCGTCCCCCAGGGCACGGCCGGGGGTGCGGGTGTTGGCCCTGCAGCAGTCCCTGAGCCCCCGAGCAGGGCAGACCGGTCTTACCGTGTCCCACTCTCGGGACTGGTGACCTGCGTTCCCAGGCCGGTGCCCCCGAGGGCGGGGTGGACCCTGGGCCCCCAGACCCACGCTGCCCGGCTGCCGCAGACCACTGCTGTCCCGGCCTGCTGTGTGTGACCTTCTGCCCGTGTTCTCAGAGGACCACATGTACCTGAAGATCAACAAGTTCCTGCTGTCACACGAGCACTTGAACATGGACAAAGTCCCGGGCTTCTACCAGTTCTTCTACAGCTCCGATTTCCAGGTGAGCCCCCAGCCCGGGCCGCAGGGGCCTCCTGTGCCGGCTTCCCAGCCTCCATCACTCGGGCACCGCCCCTCAGCGCTGGGCCGGCAGCGGCCCGCGGCCCGGTGGCGTGGCGGCTAGGGGTGAGCAGCGCAGCCTCCGAGGGCTGGCGTGCGGGAGGTCCCCGGGTGTGCGGTCCCGGTCACGTTCGTTCAGGTGGCTTCGCAAGCCCCGAGCGCCTGCCCGCGGGGCGCTGGGGGGTGCTGTCCCGCACGTCTCGTTCCGCGGCCGCCCGGCAGGGTTGCCTGCGCTTCACAGCACCTGCCGCGTCCGGTTCAGTGTCAGCACCGTCCGCCGGACCGCGCTCAGTGTCCCCGAGACCTGGCCCTTGGCTTGAAGCCTCGTGGGAGGCAGCACGGGGCATGCTCAGTACCAGGCGGGAAAGGGGGTGGGGCGGCCGTGCTGCGGCGTGGCCGGCACGTTGGAGTGGAGGTGTCGCCTTGGCGGCGAGAGCCCACCGTGTTCCGTCGGCCTGCGTTGCAGCACAGCGCCGAGCGGAAGTGGCTGTTTGGGCTCCTGCGGCAGGGGATCCGAGACAGGCACTGCTTCGCGCTCTACGCCCGGCGCGGCGTGCTCCACGTCCTCCTGTCCTTCTTCCACAGCCCGCTGTGCGACCCGGAGGCGCAGGTAGGCACGCCCGCAGGTTCACGTGCGACGGGAAGGTCTAGGCTCTTCCTTGAGGTTCCGCTTGGAAGTCAAGTTCATGTAAATTCTAATCCAGACGGGGCCGACCTGCTAGGCTGACATCGGCCCAACTCCCAAGTGCGCACGCGTGCGGTGGGCCTCATGCGGGGCGGGCGCGGCATCCACCCTCACGCCAGGCGGCAACCGTGAGCCTCGGAGCCGGCTGAGCCTAGAGACACAGCTCCCCACAACAGCCGGGCGCTCGGCCGAGACCCCTCAAGCCGCCCGGCTCTCATGTGCTGCCCAGAGCTGCAGGCCGTCAGGACTCGTTGGGGAACGGCAGTCGGAGGGGCCGCTGCCAGCCTCAGGGCTGCCCTCAGCGCTGCCAGCTCTGCTCCTCCACTGCCCCCCACCAGGAACTCCAGTGGGCTCCCCTAGCACGGGGCGGGGGGGAGCAGCTGGGAGGGGTCACGAGGTGGAGCCTCTGGTGCTCGGGTTCACCTGCAGCCTGGTCGGCGTGGCCGGTTTTTGTTTGGTGGCTGCGAGAAACCTGAGCCCCCAGGACCTGGCGGCGGAAGGGGCTGCCCGCGTCTGTGGCTGGGCGGGAAGTGGGTCCACACTCTTACCCGGCTCCGGGGGCACGCTGGGCGGGCCGCGCCCTTGCTCGTGGGGGCCCCCTGTGGTGGATCAGCAGGAGTGGCTCCCCCAGTGGGCGGGGCAGGGGGCGGGGCGTGTGCCCCAGCTGCCGCCTGCAGGGAGGGGAGCAATCCGCGCGGCCGCCACTCCTGCAGACTGAGCCTGCAGTGTGTCTGCGTTTTCCGGTGGTTCCCGGGATGACCGGGTTGGGGCTTCTCTCTGAGGGTAACTGTTTCGCGTTTGCAGAACTGGGTTCTGGAGATTCTCCAGCACGCCGCCCGGGACGCCCGATCTGCCTACGAGCTGCTGCGCGACTACAGCCTCCTCACCTGGACCCTGCACACCCTGGAGCGCAGCCGGTGAGCACTGCGCCTGCGCGCGTCGGGCAGCAGGGGGCGCTCGGGGGCGGCGGTGCGCGGTGCTGTTTCCACGCTCCTCGAAATGCCCGCGGAGCACACGCAGGGAAGCAGGGTGCTCTCACGCCAGCGTCGGGGCGCTGATGTGGCGTCCCCTCACTTTGGATTCCTGCGTGTCTGTCGAGTGGGATGACGGGCGGTTTGCATTTGGTGGCCGCCCCTCCGGCTGGCCCTCGAGTGACAGTCGCCAGCAGCCACCGCCACCCCCCGGGGTCAGGGTGCGCAAGTGGGTGTCAGTCTGAGTGCTCGGGCCCATGACAATTCGCCACACTCTGGGTGTCTCTCACCACGGGGATTTAAACCCTCATGGTTCTGGGGCTGGAGCGAGGTTGGGGCCCATGTGGGTGGGTTCTGGTGAGACCTCCGTCCAGGGCTTACAGACTCGCCTTCTCGCTGTGTCTGCAGGCTGGGGCTGGGGGAGGGAGAAGGGTTGGTGTTGCCCCCTCTTCTCACAAGGGCGCTAATCTGCACCCTCGGGGCCCCACCTCCACCTACAGCACGTTGGGGTCAGGACTTCCACATCGAGTGGAGGTGCAGGGCTCAGTCCACTAACTGCTGAAATAAGCCAGGGTTGGCTGGGCCTGCTATGCATTTTTTAAAGTTCTTTATTAAATTTCTCTGAAAGAACGTGTTCTAAGTCTGGACTGCATCTCTGGACGTCGGTGTCCAGGCTGTGTCCACCTTGTGCAGCACAGCCAGCTGTGGGCTGTACGTTTTGGGAGCCGAGTTGGTCCCACAAATCGATGTTGGGGCTCTGACCACCTGTCTGGCTGGAAAGGAGAGTCACGTCATGCTGGGGGGAGTCAGGTCTGCGGCAGCCCCTGTGCACCTGTTTGGGGCTGCAGGGTGGGTGAGCAGAGGGGACTGCGGGATGGGGGGGCCTGCTGCCTGCCCAGCGCCCTGCACCCCGCAGATCCCACCAGCCCCCCTCACGGGGGCGGGAGAGGAGGGGATGTGACAGGAAGCACCCTGCGTTTGGCCGCAGGTTCCTGGAGACCCAGCTGCTCTCCAACATCATCAGCCTGCTGCACGCCCTGTGGGCGACCAACCTGGGGGACAAAGGGGCCAAGCTGGGCAGCCGGCCGCCAGGCCCGCCCGGCTCCCAGGAGCCCCCGAAGCTGCTGGCCCTGCACCTGGTCAACGAGTTCCTCTACGTCCTCACTGCGCTGGCGAAGCACCTGAGGTAGGCCCCTCCCCCGAGGCCCCGGGTGGGGTACAAGCAGGTGGGCTCTGGGCCGGAGCTGCAGCCAACTGTGGGTGGCATCGGGAAACCCCATTCTAGCAGTTTTCTCTTCCACGTCCCCATCCTTGGGCTCCAGTCCAGGCCTAAAGACCCCAGCTGTGTTGTGCTGGCTCACTAGCTGGCCACCACCTGTCCCGGCACTCACGGGGGTTTTGTAGGAATACCGTGCTTTCCACGCGGCCCCTCTTGCTCAGGTTCCTTGCCCGTGAATTCTCCTGAGAACCTGAGCATTTTCGCCTGAGCCCTGGCAATGCTCTCGGAGTCCCCAGGCAGGCCCCACTCTCCTCTCGCCCCTCTGTGTGCCCTTGCACTTCCGCTCTGCTGCCCGGACCCGGGAGGCTGGCCGCGGGTATACGGCATCTCCGTGTGGGCGCTGTCCCGGGGAAGCCAGGCGGGGGTTCTTGCTGCTCTGAAGTCATCTGCACCGTGGGTGCTGAGCGCTGCTCCTCGTGGGGGCCAACGGGGGCACACGGTCTCCGAGGACCAGCTGCTGCTCTGACAGTGGCCGCAGGTTACATATCATGGGGAGTGGACGGCGTTGAGTCCTCACACGTCACAGGGACAGTGCCCCCAGTGGCCAGCGTCAGGCCCGGCCGTGGGCCCTGCTGTCCTAGGCTCCCCGGGGCCTCCCGCTCAGCCTCAACAGGTGAGGCAGGAGCGGGCTCAGGTGTGTCTGTTCAGCGGCTGGTGCCCAGCCCTCAGGTTCTGTGCCCCGCTGTCTGTCTGTCCGGCAGTCGTGGTCTCCAGACACACCTGCGCCCCCAGGGTGGAGTCAGACCCGGTCCCCTCGCCGTCCCCCGAGCACAGCACTTGCTGTCCCGGGTGCCGGGCCCCCCTCAAGTCTGCTGTGCAGGGCCAGCCCGTGGGGGGCCTGTGCATGCACCCACCTCTGGAGCGCTTGCTCCAGCCCCCTGCCAGCCCCGTCTGGGGCTGCAGGGCCAGGGGCAGCGCCGCTCAGCCGGCACCCTTCTCCCAACAGGCCCGGCTTGGCCCCCACCTCGCTGGCCAACTTCTTCGGGGTGCTGGACTCCGTGCTGAGGTACCGGGCCACCGTCGTGCAGGCCTTCAAGGACATGGGCCGCTTCACCGTGAACGAGACGGCGCTGTCCACCAAGGACGCCCTCGTCCTCCTGCACAAGTGGAGCCTCCTCGAGAGGGACGCCGCGCTGCAGGAGACCCTGAGAGCCGCCGCGGACAAGTTCCACGTCAGGGAGCTGCTGAGTGCGTGCAGGGCCCTGCGCCCCGGCCTCGCGTCCCCACTCTGCCTTTCCCCACTCTGTGCGTCCCCCAGAGCTGTTCCCTCCTCGGGCAGTATTCCCGCAGCTGACGAGGCTAGAGACGGCCTGTCCATCGCCATTGCCGAGGGGGACCTGGGAAAGCACGGCTTTGTGTCTGCTCGGCCCCATCAGGGTGCTCGCCTGTCCCGGCAGTGACGCCACCCCAGCCTGACACCACGCAGACGCTGTGCACTGGGGGGGGCAGCGTGTCCTACGGGGCAGCACCGACCCCTTGGTGCCTATGGGTGCCCCTCCGTCCCTCCGCCACATGCCCATCCCCTATCTGAGGGGCACCGGCCTCACCCCGTCTTTCCTCTGTAACAGAGATGCTCAAGGACAAGAACCGGCCTGCCGCCCCAGCCGGAGCCCGGGGCCCTCGGGGCTGGAAGAGGAGGGCTGGGGAGGCGGAGGAGCCGGTGGAGGCGGCTGCCCCTGAGCTGCAGGCGTCCAGCTTGGAGACGTGCAGGGGCCTCCTGAGGTCCATCCTGACCCACTGGGGGCCAGTGTTCCCCAGTCCTGATCCCGCTCCGGACCCCGGGGGCCAGACCTCGCCCCAGAGCCACGCCACGGGCCCTGCGTATGCCATCGCCTCCCTGGTGGTCAGCTGGGTGCTGCGGGCAGCGGCTGAGCACCCGCTCAGCGGGGCCGAGGCTGCTGGACTGTTCTGCTGGCTTCAGCGCTACATTGTGCCGCAGCCGCCGCTCGTGGCCGACCTGCTTACAGACAGTGCAGTGAAGAGCAGCGTGTTCAAGCTGTACAGCCGGCTGTGGGGTGCGCAGGGGCTGGGGGGCCCCGAGCAGAGCGTGGCCTGCCAGCTCAACGTGGTCATGCTGCAGCTGGTGGCGGCCCTGAGCCCCGCAGGGGTGCCCCTGCCCCCAGCGGTCGAGACCCTCCGCCTGTCTTCTCTGGATGATAAGGAGGAAGCCATGCGAGGTAACCTGCTGGAGGGTCTGATGGGCGGGGGTTGGGCGGCCCGCAGCCCAGCCGTGGGGACCCAGGACAGCGCCACCGGGCCCTGAGGGTGCGGGGCGGGGGCCAGGGCCTTTGCTTGTGGGCGAGGCCTTCAGTGCTGGTCATCTCAGTGTGGAGAAGGCCCAGAGCCTCGTGTGCCCCGGGGGACTGTCTCTCCCTTCAGACCAGTGGCTCTCCTAAGTGTTCACCGTTTCCGTTGCACACTGGCCATATGCACATGTGTATAGGCGTGTGCATATGTGCACACAGCGCACAGGCACCCAGCACACACTCAGTGGTCAGCAGGTGCCTGGCTCAGGCTTGGGTGCGGGCATGCACGAGCAGCAAAGGCTTGGCAGCCTGAACGAGGGGACAGGGGATGCTGTGGCCACCTGCCTGGGTCTTCCTCCCCTGGGGGGCCAGTCCCTCTCACAGGGACACGGGGAGCAGGGGAGGGCGGTGGGCGGCTGGTAGCCAGGTGACGCCCTCTCCCCGCCGAGGCACGCAGCAGGGATGGCTGGTGACTCCGTGACGTGACGCTCTCCTGGAGCCTCAGTGTGGCTCCTGGTGCAGGGGGTCAGGCCGAGAGGAGACATGGCTTATAGCGTCTTTGTCTGCGTCCATCAAGTAAAAGGATACATTGTTTCAGTGGGTGAAATGATTCACCCAAAAGTTAAGCAGCGGCAAAATTAATACTTTATCTGCTTGCTCACCTCAGTGGTCGCAGGTGTACTCAGGTTCATGGGGTGCTTAGCAATGCGTGTCCCCCACCTGTGGCGGGCAACCGAATGCGTCTGTCCCTGATGACCCCGCTGTCCCCTTCCCTCAGCCTCCGCAGCCTTCCTGCTGTCGCTGTACATCCAGGACGTCTGGCTGGAGGCCCCGCGGCCGGAGACCCTTGCCGCCCACGTGCAGATGGTCTGTGATGCTGCGGGGGACGTGCCGAGCGGTGACCAGGAGGCTGTTGTCCGGCTCTGCAAGGACCTTGCCGCCTCGGCCCTGCTGCAGGACGCCCTGCCGGCCTGGCTCTAGGAGTTCGGGTCATTGTCCACGGAAGGCGTGCCGGTGACGAGCTTGTGCACTGGCTCAGTTTCCTGACAGAAGTCAGCTGTGGTTATTTGACCAGTGAGCGCACTCAAGGGACTGTGTGTGGTCGACCTCCGGGGCCCTCCGGGGCCCTTCGGGGCAGTGGGGCCACGCCTCCTCTGGGGCGGCTCGTCTTCCTCCAAAGGAAACGGCCGCAGTGAGCTGGGCGACGTCCCAGTGACCGTGTCCACAGCAGAGCAGAGGGGAGTGGCAGAGGGGAGCACAGCAGACAGGGGCCCTTCAGAGACTCTTTCCGGCAGGGTCGAGGGGCAGGGTCGAGGGGCAGGGTCGAGGCGGAGCTTCGTGCGTCTTAGACAAACTCCTGCCCCCACGGTGCCCAGCCGCCTCTTGGGCGGGAGGCTGCTCCGTCAGACCCTGGAGGGCGGGACCAGCTCAGCCTCCACTTGGGGCAGCCAGCCTGCGTGCTTTTAAACTGTTCCAAAGAGGAGATTTTTAAACTTGATAATAAACGTCTATTTTTGTCTAGTTTCTGTGTTTTGCTTAATTGGTGCTCCCGGGCTGCCCCACAGAGACCTGTGCTCCAGCGGCCAGGATGCAGGTTCACGGTCGCCACGGCGACAGGTGTCCCGGCTGACGGCCATGGGACTGGACAGGTTGTGGGTTCCACGTGCAGAAGAGCAGCCTCCGAGTGCAGCTCTGCGTGCACCCACATTGCCCCTGCCCACGTGCACCGGGCGCCCGGGGCCCCTCCCTCTGCCCCCGTGACGGGCCCGCCGCTGACAGTAGCCGGCGCAGCCCCCGCACTCCTCGGGCTCTGCCGCTCATTTCCGCCGCGAGGTCTCCAGCCACGGCCGCAGCGCTGCCTGTCCGCACCTGGTCCCCTCAGCCACGAGTGGGGCTCACGGCCCGGCAGCAGGGAGTGGTCACCCCAGAAAACACCCTCCTGTCCCCCCAGAAAACACCTGTAACAGCGCCCCCCCGAGAACGTTCTGCAGCCGGGTCCTGCGTGTAGATTCCGGGTGGGGAGGATACGCGTTCCCCTCTCGCCCCCTTTCTTCAGCCGGGGAGTTCCCTGTCCCCTCGGCCTCCCTTCTGACCCGCGGCCCTCTCGGCCTCCTGAGGACAGCGCATCAGCCGGCCGAGCCCAGGCCGGCTGTGTGTCGCAGCAGTGAGTGCAGAGGCTGAGACGTGGCTTGTGCGGACCAGCGAGGGGATGCCGTAAAATCTTTATTTACGTGTATCACCTCCCCCCCACCACGCGACCACAGGCAGCGAGTGAGCTGGGGTCTCACTGGAAACCCCCACCGCCGGGTGGGCTGCGCCGGCCTCGGCCGGTGCGGCTCCCGTGTGCGTGCTGCTGTGCCCCCGGGCAGCCGCTCTCAGATGTCCCCTTCCTGTGACCTGCAGCGGCTTCCCGGGGGCACACGTGCCCAGGCTGGTCTGCGTCACAGGCCGCTAGGCAGTGGCCGTGGTTTGCTGGTGTCCGTTCCGTCTCCAGGGGGTGGCCAGCTGGGCTTGTGGCCGACGTCAGCTGATGCCAAGGGATCTCCACCGAGGGCCCGTTCCCACAGGAGAGCAGGGGGGGTCTGGGGGGCAGTGGGGGTCGAGGGGGTGGGGCCCTCCTGCCTCAACTGCTGCAGCTCCTTGATGGAGCTGGGTGGGGCCCGGGGGGTCCCCTGGGGGGCCCTGTGGAGCAGCAGGTGCCTCAGGAGGCGGAGGGGGAGGTCCAGGCGGAGACCCCAGGGGCAGGTGGGCTGTTGCTGGGCGTGGTTCCTGTGGACAGAGGACAGAGACAGGAGGCAGGTGTCAAGGCTGGCCAGAGCACTGTCCCTCTGGGGGCTTTGCACCCCCTCCTGCTTGTGTGAGCCCATAGGGAAGGTGCCACGGAGTGCAAGCACCTTGCGATGGCGGGGGTGGGGCAACAGACCCCTCGAGTGCCAGTGCAGCCCACGGAGGCCGCCTGTGGAGACAGGGAAGGAAAGAGGAGGTGCTGGACAGGACCGGGAAGGCCGGGAGGGACCTAAGGGCAGGGCCGTCCTTTCAGAGGAGGCTCGTGTGGAAGGAGCAGCTGGTTGGAACATGTGGGGTTCTGCCCCCTGAACCTTACGTGGGGCCCACAGTGCTGTCCTGAGCCCCCTCCCACCTCAGCATGGGGCCCGGGCAGCAGACAGCACCGTCCATGGCAAGCCCAGCCCGTCAGGGTGAGCAGCGGCCCAGGAGGTGCAGGGACCCCACAGTGGCAGCTGCCTGTGTGTCCCTGGACGGGGAGCCTCCCTTTGGAGGGCCCTGGCCCATCCTCGCAGACTGTCCTGGCACAGGGTTTGCCGCAGGTGATTTCACTGATGCGTTAGCCCCCAGCCCCACCAGTATGTCTTGGTGGTAAGGATCTGTTTGAAGTCAGTCTGAGTTCTAAAAACTGAAAGAAGGGTGGATTTTCCCATTGCTCAGCCTCGGGTCCCTGCCTCCCAAGGGTGACCACAGGGCAGAAGGAGCGACTGGTGAGGGGCTGTGCGCAGGGCAGGTGGGGGACAGGCAGGTCGGCACATGCTTAGATCCCAGGTCCTCATGGAACTGGCCCTGTGACCCACAGGGGGCTGCCCTCTAGTTCCTGGAGGGGCTTTGGGGCTCCCCACGCCACCCCCCGTCAGTGCAGCTCCACCCTTCTCCCCCCAGCACCGCCTGCACCGGCCCACTGTGCTCCCTCCCTGAGACTCCCTGGGCCCTGTGGCATCAGAGGCTTCCTTCGGGTCCCCTCCCTGCCACCTGGCCCCAGCTCCCCGCCAGCCCACGGGAGGCAGCCCTGGTCCCATCCACTGCACAGCGAGAGGGGCTACAGCAGCCCGGAGGCCAGCCAGGCTGGAAGGGGACACTGGAGTGGGGATCCCTGGGCCAGTGTAGGCGGGTTCCAGAAGAGCCAGGCCCCAGTTCCTCCCCAGAGCCCCTGGGCTGACCTGCAGGTTAAGCCCTGAGGCCTGCAGTGGGCCCTCTGTGGCCCTGGTGGCCAGCCGCAGGCACCCCATTGGGCCTCCCTCCCGGGGAGCTGCCCAGCACCCCCCAACCCTGACGCCGGCCAGCACACAGGGCGCCTGGGCTCTGTTGTGTTGAGCAGTGTACGTGGGCGTGGTTCCCGCACAGTGAAGTTCACCCCTTCACAGGGAAAACCTGTGTGCTCTGGCCCATCCAGAGCCGTGCAGCCGTCACTACCGCCTATTTTAGGGTGCTGTCTTCATCCCCCAAAGCTGACCTCGTTAGCAACAGCCGGCCTTCTCCCTCTCCCCGTGGGTGCGCCTGTTCCAGACGTTTCACCTTGGCAGCATGGCACATCTGCCCAGGAGGGACACACCGCTGAGGTCGTGGTCGCAACCGAGCCCCACCCACACACCCGCCCTGCCTTGCTTACCGCGCCGGCGGGGAGCCCGACCAGGACACGTAGAGCAGGACGAGGAGCAGGAGCAGCACGAAGGCCACCAGGCTCACCCAGAAGGCGATGGTGATGGCATCTGCTTGGGGGGGACGGGACCAGCCTCAGTGAGTCACGCAGAACCGCCCCCCGCCGCCCTCCCCGTGGAGGGGGGAAGGGCCGGTGCTACAAGGTGTCCGGGCCTCCCAGCATCCTGCCCACCTGCCCGCCCACCTGCCAGAGGCTGGCCCTGGCTGCTGGGACATAAGGGCAGCAGGCCCGGGCTTTGTCCGGAGTGGCTGTCTGTTGAGGGGAAGCACTAAACACCTTGGGGGTGCCCCGTGAGTGAGGACAGTTTCCCCTTCTTTTTCCTTGAGGGGAGAAGAAGGGGCCAGGGCTGCTCCCAGGGCAGGGCAGCCCTCCCGCCCCCGCCAAGAGGGCTGCGGGTCCTTGGGTGAGCAGCAGGACAGGAGCTGGAGAGTGAGCAGGAGGGCGTGGGGGGGGGGCAGAGGACCCGCGCCCTTGCGGGACAGAGCTGGTCCCAGCTGGTCCCCCCTCAGGGTGCAGCAGGGATGAAAACCACATCTGCAGCGACCACAGTGGCTGTTTTTGTGGGATAGACTGACCGGGTGGGGAGCCCGGCAGGTTTTCTTTGGCCCTGTGCAGGGACGCCTGTCAGTTGCTAGGGGACTGTTGCAGTTGGCAGGTTCCTTGGCGGGTGACGGTAGCCGTGGGCGCAGAGCATCAAGGTCACCAATAGTGTCCTCATGTGTCTCATCCCAGAGACTCAAGCCCCAAACAAGATGCCCCCACCGGGGTACTCGAGGCCCCAACAGGTGTGACCAAGGGAGGCCCCTGGAGGGCAGCCCCCAACAGGCGGTCATTAGGCACCGACCAAGCCAGGCCACGCCAGTGGCCCTTCAGGGCTCAGAGGGGCCGGCCCAGCCCCCTTGAGTGCCTGGAAGCCCCCTCCCCTGCCAGCGTCCCCTCTGAGCCCTGCGTGGCTGCCAGCAGTGCTGGCTCTGCACCCCTCACCTCTGTGCTGCTCAGACAGAGAGGCCTGTGGGGCGTGAACAAGTGAGGGTGCCGAGGGCGCGTGCGTGAGGGTTGGAGACTTGCAAGTCCCTGCGGGGCAAACCGGGCGTTCGAGTACAGAGTGTCTGTCACGGGTGCACTCCAGGACCCAGGACAGGCGGAGGGGCCCCCCGAGGACGTGTAGAAGTCGACCTCACACCCAGTAGTTCGGTTCCGACACAGGGTCCCAGGGAAGGAGGGAAGACCTGCCCCACTGCCTCCACCGCCTCCCAGTGCGCCAGCAGCCTGGCTGCCAGGCCAGCAGAGCCCAGCTGGCTGTCCGTCCCCTCCGCTCCGGCCTGTCCCCTCCGGCCTGTCTCCCTCCCGGGGGGAGGGGCCCACAGTGGCACCTACAGCACAGGACTGTTTAAGGGGGCCTTCTGGCTCCGGGGTATGCCAACGCGGGTGGTGAGGTCTGTCCTGCGTTCAAAGCTTTCCAAAGAGATCACCAGCTGTCTTTCCTGTGAGTCTGTCTGGACCGACCTGACAACCACTGTGTCCTGGAGGCTGGTTCTCCAGTGTCCCTCTCACTGACTCTCCTGGCCGCCCCACTGTCCCTGCGCCTCCTCTGCACACCTGCTTCCCTCCGCTCAGCTCTGCCCCTGCATCTCGGTGCACGCGCAGCCTCTGGGGGTGCGCCTCCAGAATATGGGGGTGTGCAGGCAGGTTCTGTAGAGCCGGGCCAGGTTTCTACAGACGCTTCATCATCAGAACGAGGCAGGGTTTCAGGGCTTCGGCGCCTGGGTAAGTTCTGTCGGAACCTCCAAGGAAATAGCTTCCAAACCTGGGTGGTCCAGAGCTCCCCCTGGTCTCCCTCCCCTTTCCCCTCCAGCTCACACTCCCCTGCGCCTGCCCTGGGTCACTGTCCCCACACACCAGGCAGGACCAGAGACAGCACCTGTCACAGAGCACAGTCCAAGGGCCGAGTGACATTTGAATTTTGTCAGAACAGAAGGGCGATCAGGAGCTGTTTCCTGTACTCAGTTCTCTTCCATCACATTCTGTTGGAAAACGCAGCCAAGAAAGAGGGCTCCTTCCCTCCCCTGCAGAGGGTCAGCCTCAGGGCTCGCAGGGAACATTTTGTCCGAGGCCCTCCTTCCCAGCGCTGGTCCGGGTCAGACCTCCGGGCTGGTTTCCACGAGGACCAGGCTGGCTGACAGTGAGGCTGGTCCAGGCCGGACATGCCCTTTCTCCCCGCTCCTCCCCTCCCCGCCTCGGGCTCCCTCCCCTTTTCTCCTCCACACCCTCCCTTCCCTCCTTCCTTCCCGAGCCCTGCTGGGGGGGTGCGGGGAAGGAAGCCGCCACAGTGGATTGACAAGAGAAGGTTCTGGATGGCATGGTTGGGCTGCAAGTCCCAGTGGGGGATTTCTTCTCCAAACATGGAGTTAGGAAATTAATTCAATTAAAATGCTTCCTCTTCACCGCAGGCACCTCCCTTTGTTCAGCGGAAAGTGCTGAGCCTCAGTTTTAACGTTCCCCCAAATGCTACACGCACTGGCGTCCCAGGTGCTAGTGGAAGCTCAACTCCAAGCTTTCCCCTCCCCGGGGACCAACGTGGGGTTAAGGCCGGAGGCTCCGGCGGTGGGTGGGTTTGAGTCTGAATTCTGACTCCAGCATTTCCTGGCTGTGCCACCTCAGTCAGCCTGGCATTTGTGTGTCTCTAAATCTGTCTCCTCATCTGTTACCCGGGGATGACAGTACGTGTCATACAGACCGTTACACAGTTAAATGAGATCCGTATGTATAACGCACGTGGCCTGGTTCCTGGTTTGGTGGTTGTGATCTATAAATAGCACGATATTGTTTCTGTTAAGAGGGTTTATCTCGGGGTCCTTCAGCCTCGCTAAAATGTGAAACATGGTACAGTAATCGTGGCGTAGACGGCTAGCTGTCAACCCTGATGTCTGCTGTTGGGCACTTCTCCAGTAACAGAGGCTCTGCCCGTCGCCGGGCACATGGCTGCCTGGGACAAAGCCTGCCGCTCCCTGCCTCCCTTGCAGCTAGGCATGGCCATGTGACCAGGCCCTGGCCAATGAGATGTGAGTGGAACTGTTACTGGACAGTTTCTTGGAGTCTTCCTGCAGAGACGGCTGGACTTGTACTGCCCGTGTCCCTCCTTATTCTCTCACCACACTTTCTGCTCAGAATGTGGATGTGGTGCTAGAACGTGGCTTGGAACATGAGGAAGAGGGACGCGTCCGAGGGATGGCAGAGCGATGAGCCAAATGACGCTTGTTCCTGAGTGTGTCGTGGAGCCGCCCCCGTGCCTGCCCTGCAGACTTTCGCAAGGGAGAGAAACCGACCGTGTTTCCTCTGGTCCTCTGTTGAGTGTGGCCAGCTTTCTTCATTGAACCGGCAAGAAGAAGCCAGCTTTCTAAATGAGCGTGCCAAGTCTTACAAATCCGGATGAACACTGCCCTTTAGAGCAATCACCCTCTCTCTACCACAGAGTCGGATCAATGTTCCTAAGATACACGTATTGATCAAACACTCATACACATTTGTAAATTCTTCTTTTGGAATGACCTTCAAGGACTCACACCAACGTTGCTACTTCATGAGGTCGTAGTTTGTTTCTGAGACCCAGTGCGTATTGGGTGACAAATTTCACTCACCCAGCTGGTTTCTTCATGATGCTTAACTATTTCCCTAAAGTGAACCGACCCTCAAAAGAGCCACGTAATACACAAAAGAAACAGCACCGTGAATGTTTCATAGCAGGTGTTGTGGCCGGCAACATCGGTTCCGGAAGGAGAGTCCCAAGTTTTTGAGCAGCTGCAGAAGCATCCGAGAGGAGCGCCTCTGTGGGGGCTGCCCGGATGGGAGGTTTGTTCCAATAAGCATCCTCATGGCTGCTTAAAGCCACCTTCCCTGCTCTGGCCCGTGCAGGGAAGAGCGGAGGTCCCACCTCGCTGAAGAGCGGAGGTCGTGGTGAAGGGCGTGACCTGAACGGGACACCCTGAGCCAGGGAGGCAGGTCCCCTGCTCCGTCTTTCCACCGAAGTCCCTGCACATGCTCACAAAGGGTCACCCGAGAGTGTGTCTGTGCTCTGTGCACTTCCTCGGGCAGCTCTGGAGTGGCAGACAGACAGACCGCCTTCTTACCGAAGCTGCCACTGCAGGGCGCCCGTGGAAGCCAGTATGGGCCACGACCAGCTCTTCCCCAGCCACAGTTAAAGGACGAAGGCACACTGGCCGGAGAGGTGAAGGGGGCAGCCGGAAAGCCGGGCCCACCCAGGGGAGTCTGCGCGTCACTGCTCCCTGTGGGGAGCATCGGCCCAGCCGGGAGGTCCGTCCCGTTCGAACCAGCTGCGTTGCAGCTGTGACACTGGAACCCGGCTGGCTCTCTCCTGAGCTTAGCCCCTGAAAGGGGGCAAATAAAAGGTCCAACGGCAATCAGCCAGTCCAGGCAGCGCCCGGGGAGAGTGTTAACCTTTCTTGGAAACAGTCGGCAGCCACGTGTGAAAACCGCAAGTGAGAAAATCCTTGTCAAGTTCCCGTCACAAAGTCCCACCAGCTCCCAAGCCTTTCCTGGGGAAGGGCAGGCCACAGCCCACACTCAGCCCACACTCTGCAGCCCACACTGCACGTGTCATGGGAGAAGCCCTCGGCGTCTCCAGGTTCTGCCCGGCCCCGAGGGACCGAAGCCCATGGGGGCACAGACACACACAGAAGTCCCAAGTCCTGCCTGCTTGCTCGCACCTGAGCCCCGGGCACTTTTCTCTCTCTGTTGCCCCTTCTCCACTGGGCCCAAGATCGCAGCGGGCCTGACCTGCCTCACCCCAGCCCCCTGCCCGGGTGTTGACCTTGTCTCCTTGTCTCTCCCGAAAGTGTCCCGCTTATGGACGGCTCACGGACCACTCACAGACCGCTCCCACGTCCCGCCCTCCCTGTGCCCGCCGCTGCTGCGCAGAGCTGGGCGCTGACGCTTCCTGACTTGACTGAGTGGATGGGGGGGACCCAACCCAGAGCAACTGAGGGGAGAGGAAGCCACACTTGTCAGCAGAGAAGGTGACCTGCTTTTTTCCAGCGACCTCTGCCCCTCCTCCACCCAGACTCCCACGCACCTGACCCCACCTGCAAGCCGGGGACAGCACCCCCTGAGCGGCTGGCAGGGACACTGGTCACCACAGTAAACAGGGACAGGTGGCAAAGGGGGCGTGGCGTGCGAGTGATGGAGACGTCCGTGTTTGCGTTTTGGCATTTTTTAGCCTTTTCTCTTTTTTTAGTGAACCCGTCTGATCTGAAATACCGAGGACAAAAGTGGTCGAGACGTCTGTCTGGCCCTCGACCGTGGAGGAAGCACCCTCCCCAAGGCCCCTTCGAGGCGCAGCACTTTTCTGGGACCCGTCCTCGTGCGCGGCGCAGCACGCTTCTGGAACGCCATGCGGCTCCTGGCGGGACTCGCGGAGGAACGCCTCAGGGACCCGGGAAGCAGCGCGCGGTGCCGTCAGGAAGAACTGAGCGCGGCCCGGCTGCTGCCGACGGTGCACGGAGACAGGACGCTCGCTCTCCGCCTCGGGAGACGCTGCGGGGCGGGACCGCCCAACCCCGCCCTTTCTGGGGAGAGCGCAGAAACTGAACCCGGAGGAGGCTGGACGGCCGGGGAGCCGGGTGCGCCCGCGCCTCCCGTGGGTCTGGCCGAGCAGCGGGAGCTCCCCCTTCTGCCCCCGCCCGAAATGATCTTCCGAAGAGACCGAGACGCTTCTGAAGCCGGCGGCTCTTTCATGGTGGACTTCTTGGCAGCGTGTGCTCTGCTTGTCTGGGGTTCCGGTGCGATGGGGGCGCCCTCAAAGGGCAGATTTCGTGGTTCTCGTGGTCTGTACGCAGATGGGGAAGAGAGGCATCTGGTTCATCCCCTAAAATGTGCGACTGGGGTCATCTCTGTGCAAACGCCCACGGAGGGCTGCTCTTCACGGGGCATCGAGGCCGGCTGCTCCCCGTGGGTGTCAAAAGCCCCAACGTCTAGGATTTGGGGTGGCTGGCCTCTCTGGCGAGTGTCCCCACTGAGGTGGTCTTCTTGGGTTTGGGAGACTGGGGGGTGGTGTCTTATTTGATGACCTCGTTCCTGGGGTCACCAGGCCGTAAACTCCTAGCTCTGGTTCAACGTGGGAGTGTTCTCAAACCAGCCCCGGCGGAGCAAACATCAGCCACTTCTCCCAGAAATGGACGTTGTTTGTGGGTCAGGGGGCCAAGGTCGGGAGCACGGGTTTCTAAGAGCCGACCCAAAGCAGCGGGAGAAGCTTTGGGGCCGAGGTGGGGTGGGTGGGGGGCGGGCCAGATGTCGGGTGCACGGGCGGGCGTGTGTGTGTGTGGGGGCGGCCACAGGGGACTGCACCGTGTTGACTGAGCAGAGGCTGCACTGCCCACGGATCCGAGTCTCGTCCGCGTCGGCGCGCATCTGGGGCTCCGAACTCGGACAGCAGACGCGAGTGGGCACCCATTCCCAGCCCGCCGCGTTCCTCCTTACGCCGTGCCTTCCTAGTCAGGAGCGGCCTGTGCGAAAACGGGCAGCTTCATTCTCTGATTATTTATACCTCGCGTCTGAAAATGCACCCAGACCTGTCCGACTCCCCAAAGCTTCAGGAGGGGCTGGGGCACAGCAAGTCCTCAGCGGCCACGGCCGCGGCCGGGCGCCTGCGTGTGACCTCCAGAAATGACAGGTGGCACGGGGACAGGAACTCTTCCCGCAAGACAGCCTTGATGGCCCCATGGGTCCTCTCCCAGAGCTCTGGCTCCCTCCGTGACTAGGAGGGTCCGTCCCAACGGCTTCGGCCCTGAGCTAGCGAGCACCAGACGGCCTCTCCTTTCGCAGGAAGAGCCTCCCGCTCCCATGGTGACTGCATTTGCCTTGGACAGAAACACCCAGGGGGCAGAGACCCCCAGGGAGGGCAGAGCTTGGGCCCCCAGGCCCGAGAGTTCTCGTCCGTTTCTCATGCTCATGTGTTCCCTCAGGACAGCATGTTAGCACCTTGACTGAGCAGCTGGAGTAATCAGGGAAGACTGTTGACAAAGGACCGGTTACCCAAGAGACAGAGCCTGGCAGGGAGACGAGCAGGAGGGGTCAGCTCGCGCTGGCCGTCCTTCCCGAGGCCAGGAAGGCCATAAACCCCAGTGGGTATTTTAACACAAATTACGAAGTCATCCCTCTTAGGGGACAGAGAAAATAACGCCCTCCCCAATCTGTGCCGACAACAGAAACCCTGAGATCTGCGTCGGGGAGAAGTCCACCCCACGCCCTGGAGCCCCAGACGAAGGCAGCTCCGTCCAGACGCCGTCCACCTGCGAGGCACGCGCTGCCCCCAGAGACTCCCATGTGCTCAGGTGGCAAGCCCAGAGTCTTACAGGAGATGGCAGAGGCCTTTAACCGCCCTCCCTCCTGCCCCCACCTGTGTCTCTGCGAGCAGGGTCAGGCTGTGCTCGCCCTCGGCAGTGCCCAGTGAACAAGGGGACAGGGAGGGTGGGGGCGGCCCTCAGGCCCCCGAGGTCGCTGCCTGGCCCGGTCAGACTCACGTTTGTGGGCTCTCAGCTCCCTCTCGTCCACGGGGACGAAGTCCAGGTAGTCCAGGTAATACTCGTAGCCGTAGTCCGGGCCCGAGGCGTTGGTGCCGTTGACCATGGCGGTGGCCCCGGGGGCCGTGCGGCCAGAGCTACTGGGTGTCCCTGGGGGAGGCTGGCCCCTGACTTCTGTGAAGTCACCCAGTGTGTCTGCTCAACCCCAGGCCCGGGGCTGCCCACGGACCAGAGCCATTGGCTGGAGAATGGCCAGGGGGCTGTGCCTGCCCCTCTCTGTCTGCCCCTTCTTGACCCAACTCCAACACAAACAGCGCTGCAAGGCCGGAGCCGGGCTGGGCCCGCGGGTGCCCCTCGCTGTGAGGACAGGACAGGACAGGACAGCAGACACCCAGGCCCCTCGGAAGCAGGATGCAGAATAAGGCTCGAAAGGACTCACTTTTTTCTTTTGCCTTAAATATGTAAAAAGTTAACAGTATCAAAACAGAAGACTGCGGTGCCCTCGGCTCACAGTTAAGACAGTGTTTGTTGCCGCCAGGCGAGCAGACGATCACGGGCTCAGTTTCAGCGTCTAGCCCTGAGCCACAGCCTCTCTCACGCACATGGAGCCAGGAAATGAAACCGAAGGAGCCCCAAACCCAGTGTCCACCCCCCCAGGGCTTGTCCAGGCCTCCGAGAGACCCACCAGCCAGCCGCACGGGCACAGACAGCCGAGGCTGTTTGTCTGGCCGAGGTTTCCCCAGGGGATGCATGGAGCTGCCGGGAAACGGGCCCACAGTGGAGCCAGCCCTTGGCTGACTTGGCGTGCGGAGGACTCCCCGTTTTCTCCAGGGCCTGCCTCCTAGTCACACCCCAGCTTCTCCGGGAGCCGCAGACACCGGCAGGAGGAACTGCGTGTGACAGGAGCCCTAGAATTTAGCCTTTGGGGGTTCAGAAGTTCAAGTGCAATGAATTCTGGGGCCTTGGCCTCCAGTTCACCAACGTTCTGCCTTTCTTGATTCAGGTCTACACCGCGTAGGGCGAGGCGTTGGCAGTGTAGACAGCCGGCCCACACCACCTGGCCTCTCCTGGCTGCAGCCTGTGCTCCAGCCCCCTGGGCCCGAGGCCCGCCGCAGGCCCGTCCCCGACCACCAGGCGGCGCCGCTGATCCGAGAGGAAGCAGTGCACTCTTGGGTGGTGAGGAGGGGTGGCTCACGGAGCTGC
>PVIA01015992.1:7911-20750 GCA_004024845.1 Tonatia bakeri | reverse complement strand
AAAATGAAGGAGAGAATCCTTGAAGCAGCAAGAGATAAGGGGACAGTAACCTACAAAGGAGTTCCCATCAGACTGTCAGCTGATTTCTCAAAAGAGACCTTGCAGGCAAGAAGGGGCTGGAAAGAAGTATTCCAAGTCATGAAAGGCAAGAACCTACATCCAAGATTGCTCTATCCAGCAAAGCTTTCATTTAGAATGGAAGGGCAGATAAAGTGCTTCCCAGATAAGGTCAAGTTCAAGGAGTTCATCATCACCAAGCCCTTATTATATGAAATGTTAAAGGGACTTATCTAAGAAAAAGAAGATAAAAAACATGTACAATAAAATGACAGAAAACTCACAATTATTAACAACCACACCTAAAACAAAAACAAAAGCAAACTAATCAAACAACTAGAACAAGAACAGAACCACAGAAATGGAGATCACATGGAGGGTTAGCAACAGAGGAGTGGGAGGAGGAGAGAGGGGAAAAAGGTACAGAGAATAAGTAGCATAGATGGTAGGTGGAAAATAGATGGGGAGGGTAAGAATAGTATGGGAAATGTAGAAGCTAAAGAACTTATGACACCTGGACATGAACTAAAGGGTAGAAGAGGGTGTGCAGGGAAGAGGGGAAGGAAGGGGGAAAATGAGGCAACTGTAATAGCATAATCAAATATATATAAATCATATATCATAAAAAATCATAATCATATATATAAAAAGAAAGCTTCTCTTTCAAATTCAACCCCTCTCTTTTAAAAGTGCATTGTTTTGATATGTATTATAGTATGACTTTCACCATGATTTTGGGTGGGGCTATGGGACATCAAGAAGTTATATGAGCCCTGGCTGTTGTAGCTCAGTGCATTGAGCATGGGCCTGTGAACCAATGGTTGCAGGTTCAATTCCCAGTTATGGCACATGCCTAGGTTGTGGCCCAGATCCCCAGTAGGGCACGTGCGAGAGACAACCACACCTTGATGTTTCTCTCCCTTTCTTTCTCCTTCCCTTTCTATCCCTAAAAATAAATAAATAAAAACTTTTAAAAAAGAAGTTACATGATTAGTTCAGTCTATAATTAAAGTACTATTTCCTCTGAATAACTAAAATTTGACACTTACCATAGGAGGGGATAAGGGATTCATTTATTAATTTTAACTACAGAAGGGAAGGTACACAATGCTAATGAAAGCTTGTGATAAGGAATTTTGACTTAGGGAGGTCAGGGAAGACTTCACTAAGGAATTAATGATCAATGAGGTCTTAAATGTGATGGAACATTCACTAAGCAAATATAATGGTGGGAAGTGTATGTGTACACATGCACATAAAGTAAGTAGAGGGAGAAGAATGGTGGGACAAGACCATGGCACATTCTAGAAACAAACATTACACTATATCTGGTTTTGTGATTTAAATTCTAAATTTAAGTCATAGGTGTGGGTGTTGAGGATTGAAAATGCAAGTATACCCATCTTTCAAGTATTGTTAGGCTAAATCATGCTGAGCACCCGTGGTTAATAGAGCATGGGGAAAATTATCAAAAAGAAACAAATACATCTGCATTGTTGAACCAACAATCTGATAGAGGGAAAAAGGCAGATGAAAAATATGTGATATACAAATCTTCCTCTCACTCTTTTACCCAACATGCACACCCACATAAAGGATGTACGGACAAATTTCTGGAGAGCTACTTCATTGAGGTGACTTAAGTCCACTGGGATTAATCAGGGAAAGCTCCCTGGAGGTGCTGAGTCGTGCATAGTTGTCCAAGAATGATATGAACTGGTAAATAAAAAAGAATATATTTCTGGCAGGAGAAACAGCATGAATGATGACTTGGTGTAGAAAGACTATTTTTTTTCTTTATAAACTTTTTAAAATCTTAACCCTAGGATTTGTTTATTGATTTTAGAGACAGAGAAAGAGGGGAGAGAGAGAGGAGAAAGGAGAGAGAAATATCAATCAGCTGCCTCTCTTACACGCTCTGACTGGGGATTGAACCTACAACCTAGGTCTGTGCCCTGACCAGGGATTGAACCCACAACATTTTGGTGTGTGGAACGGTGCTCCAACCAATTGAGCCACCCAGCCAGAGCTATAAAGACTGTTTCTGAGGTTGGAAATTTGAGATAAATTAGCTCGGTCTAACTGGAAAATCAAAACAGCCTAACTTGGGCCATCTTAGACTCTGTATGTGACATGCCAGCCAGTCAATTAAAATAAGAAAAATTAAGATTCACTAGGCACCATGTGAGCAGAAATAATTGGTTATTAAAAAGTTGTTACAATACAAAGGCCAGTCTTGACATTCCCAACTGAATATAGTCAGGACTAGGTTTCTGCAAAACTGTGAGGTAGGTAAAGGTTGCTGCCTACCTCTTTTCCCAGGAGTCCTGTGCAATTTTTTATCACTGGGCATTTGTCCCAATTTCTGGAGTTCTGCTTGCATGAGTACTTGATTCTTTACAGTTAGTTGTTACTCTGATCCCTGGTAAAATAATAGCTATCCCTTCTTTGGATATTGATATTTTCTGAGGGAAAATTCTTTGAAGAAAATAATCTGGAAAAAACCCCATAAAACTTCAGATGAAAGAATCTACTTCTGACAGGGTGTCAGGTGGTGGGGTAGATTATTTTGAGCTTATGACCTTTCCCATTTCCCTTCAAACTGGAACTACTGCCTTAGTAGCTTGGCCTTGATTCCAATGCATATTTACTCCATGAATGTTGAAAAGTTAGGTTAGGATAGAGACATAGAGCAAGGGTTAATGGATATGGTTTTTCCTGTCAAATCTCCTGATAATGATGACTTTGAAAACAGTCCATGCACTGTAGTATATCAGTGCAGCAAAAAATGTGGAGCATTAGAGTTAAGATAAGTGAGGGTTCAAATCCTAACTCTACCACTTTTTAGATATGTCATTTTTCACTATTAACCTGTGCCTTGATTGCTTAATCTTGTATAAAACAGAGATAATAAGTGTATCAGTCTTATATAGTTATTAAGATGTATGTCTAATGACCTTAGCCTAGTTCTTGACACTCGATCATTGTCTTATCATCACTGTCATTAACATCACCACCTCTACCACCACCCACATCACCCCCAGGTTCCTACTGTAACAGTATAAAACTTTATAACCTCTTACTAAAACAAATACCAGCCATCAGCAAAGGAGGAAAGGAGGATACAGGAATCCCAGTTGCATTCACTGCTGCCTACTCTTACTTTAACTCTCATGTCTCTGTCCCTGTTTCTACAGGTACCTGTAGGCTTGGCTGGGCCTATTACTGTGCCGGAGGTGGAGCAGCTGCAGCCATGTTGATCTGTACCTGGCTTTCTTGCTTTGCTGGAAAAAAACCCAAGCCTGTTATGTTGGTGGAGAGCATCACCAGGAACACCAATTCTTATGCCATGGAGCTTGACCACTGCCTCAAACCTTGAGCTTTGGCATAAGATTATAGAAGGCAGGAAAAAAGAGGGAAGGGAAACTTGGAAAGAGGTACTAAGACTAGGCCAGTTGCCACCCACCTTTCAGTAGTGTAGCCTAGAGTTGTGTGCTTTTTAAACTCACCAATCATTAATTTTCTCTTTCCCTTAAGCCAGTGCATCAGTGGCTGCTTATAAAAGTTATCAGGAACAATGATTTTTCTCAAATGTTTACCTAGCTTGTGAGTACCCACTAGCCTCAAGTCCCAAAGTAAGGAGAAGATCCTCACTTGAAAGGTATATGCATGATCAAGCAGCCCTTCAGTCTTCCATAGCTCCTATCTGCCACTTAACCCAAAGCTTCAAGGCTAGGTAAGAACACTTGTGCATGGAAAGACAAGGGAATGGACAGACCTTGTTCTTACCATTCCATTACTACAGCCCTTCCCCTGGTACTGATTGCTGTCTGTAGAGTGCCACTGCTCAATGTTTTTTGAGACTTAATCAGCACAACACCTCCACTCTTCCTCTTTTATCCTTCCTCTCTTCTTTGGAAGTTGTGGGGAAGCTTGTGGGGAGAGTGACTCATAGTAAGGAAAACATTAATCAAAGATGTTTGCTTATAGTCTAAGGCCTCTTTCTCATTATGTTTTAGAATATTCATAAGAGTTCATTTTGTGTGCTGCCTGGGTAACTGGCATCAAAATATAGTGGCAAGTAATCCTTATTCCTTTATAGATTCAGAAATGGTATTCATTAAATGTTATGAGCATATAATAGCATTTTTGTGCATTCAATAAACATGATTTTATGATGATGATGATGGCAAGGATGTTTCTGCTGGCTCCTTACTGAAATTTCTATCAGAGTTCATTTTTATTGACTAGGATATCCATAATGGTCTTTTGCTGTTCTGATCATTCCTACTACAATATGTTTCTTTGCCTGTTTCAAATGCTTTCCCCTCCATCTGGGGTGAGTTATACATAAAAGAACACAGCCATGATGTCAACAAGGGCTGATGTATTTTTAGGTCTGATCTCCATCCCAAAAGTGCTTGAGGATGGATGGTATAAAAGAACTTGATGTTGCCCAGGGACAAAATTTGTCTCTCCCCAGTATCCAACTAATTCAGGCCAGCTCTACTGTTCCATGACTACATCTTTAGGGATTAGGTGGGAAGGCCAGCTCAAATGTTTTATTTTTAATTACTCCGGATTGTTGAGGTATAACCCTTCCTGGAAGGAGAGAAATGGCAAAAACTGTACTTATTCATTATATGCTATCCCCAAAAGGGTCAGGGTCCTTATGTTAATCTTCTCTAAGTAAGTGAATTCAGGCATATATTTCATTCATGAGTTCATTCATTCATTTAGTCATTTATTCCAGACACATTTTGAGTATCCTATTATATGCCATAGTCTGTGCTAAGCACTGAGGATAAAAGGATGCAGACACAATTTCTTACCATAAAAGGGATAGTAGTTGGTATTGCCAAACATGTGGGTAAACAATTGTCAAACAGTGTGTTAAGTTCTAGTAAGTGAAGAGGAGGGGGCTAATGGATCACATAGAGGGTCTATTAAACCAACCTGGAGTGAGGGGGTTCATGGGAAAGCTTCTTAGAAAAGATGATGCCTAGAATGAATCTGAGAGATAAATGGTGGAAGCTGGACAGAAAAGGCAAACATGTACTAGCAAAGATGCAGAGAAAGCAGTAGCATGGAGACATTCCAAAATTTTGGGATGACCACTCTTACATGTGGGTGGTTTATATCACCAAGATGTGGAGTACTAGAGGGATGACAGACACTAAGGAACAGATGATCAAGTTCAGGGTAAGTATTGTCTTCTTTATGGAAATGGATTGTGTTTAAGATAAGGCATGTTAAAGATACCTCACTGTGAAAGAAGCAATGTAATTCAGTTTGTAACACCCCCCCCCCAAAAAAAAAGATGGTTAAGAACAGGTAAAACATAAAAGGAATTGATTCAGACCTCATTTTTATTGTGTAGACAAAATGATGAAACTTTAATTTAGGAGAGTCCAGTATATGGAGACTATGTCAAACATTTGATAAAAGGCAGCTCACTGTCCCTAGAAAAGGCAGCTGGAGCAGATGCTATCCCTTGTCAGGCTACAGAACCTTTCTGGAATTCTGTGAAATAGAATTTGTGGAGGTGATCTAAGTATTTAAGTCAGAGTCTTGGCAGAAAACACATAGCATACTCAAGGGCTTTCAGTAAGATGAGCTTAATGAAGGGGCCATTTATTGTGGCTTGGGTAGGATTTAGGGAACCTGTAAGTGATGGTGAAGCATACAAAGACTATGAACAGTGGAGAGCTGTTACCACAGCTAAGGCTGAAGGTTCAAGGGGAAAATCATGTTATTGAAATCTAGCAAGAGCTTTAGCTGTGTAAGAGGGGCTGCCTGATAGGACTTGTGTCTTTAGTTAGGACAATGTGGTCTCTGCCTAAATGTAACACAGCTGGGAGAGAGACAGGGACTTTTATATTTATGTTTATGTTTATATTTATATTATTTATATTTATTTGCGTGTGTGTGTGTGCATAAATAAATAAAATTCTCTTCTCACTTTCTGATCTTCCAGTGCCCATTACTAGCCAGACTCAAGCAGATGCCAGCTGGCAAGAAACCCTGTTGCTACAGCCCATTGTGGCCAGGTTTTTATGGCACAGAGCATGACTGAGAAGGACAGAGAATGGTCCTTACGGCTATAAGGGGGGAAATGGAAAATAACAGCTTAGTGAGTATTCTTAGCTCCTGTTGCATTCCATTATGTATTGCTGTCCAGGAAATCAATGCTTTGTTGCTCTTCATGGCCCAGATACCTGAACGCCTTGTGAGGTAGTTGTACACTACAGAAGAGACTTACCAAAAAGGAGTGAACTTAAAAGAATAATTTTAACTGACTGTCACATTGTATAAGGTCCTAGTCAGTTGGTATGTTCCCTCCTTTTCCATGGAAAAGGGATAGAATTTAAAAGAATTTTTTTCTTTAAATCAAACCTTCAAGAGCTTATTATATTCCAAGAGGGATCTAGTCCCTTGTTCAATTTGAATTTACATTCTTTCCTGCCTGTGTCTGGTTTCTTTCTTGCCAAGCCTTTCTTTTTTCATAGATATTTGACTAGTCTGGTTTTTTTTTTTTTTCCTGTGGTCTGGAGCAGGGTCTGATAACTAAGCTTACCTCCTCTGGCTGTTGAGAAGGGGAAGGAGAGCCTGTGGATCAGGTGGAGGGCTGAACAAATGAAGTGGATCTCAGAGACAGCTTTGACCTATGCATAGCTGGTGGTCATGCTCCCTGCATATACACAGATTAAATGCCTAACCATGGTCCTTTCTGATTCTTGGAACTACATAGAGCTTATGTGTGTGGGGGTGTGGTGAAAGAAGTGGGAGACTATTCACCTGAGCTAGCTTACAATCAATTGAATATTCATTGAGTCCATTTAGTAGAGAATGGCAGATGGATAGCTACTGCCCAATTGGCATCCTTTTGTGTCTGAAGGGTTACAATTTCTACACCTGGGGTAGTGCTTGGTATACTACAAGTGTTAAAGTCACTCAGGTCTGTCTTGAGCAATGTCCTCTCCTTAATGTTACTCATAATCCCTGCTCCCATGGAGAATAAACACCTCCATTCATTTATAGCTTCTGGTATCCTCTAAGCAGAGGATTTTCACCTTGCAGGAGCACGTGCCCTGAATCAAGACAGACAGATTCTGGCCTCTGGGAAAGGGAGTTCTGACTTCTGCAAGAATAGGTGGCAATAGGAGGTTTCTGGAGGAGAGGAAACCCTGGGGAGATAAGGGTAAGAGGAAGCTGCTGGCAAGTAGAGGCTTTATCCACTGTCCAACAAAATGCACTGAGGAAAGTCCTGGCCCTTCAGAATGTGATAAGGACAATTTCTTCAGTCTGGTATTCACTCTCGGTAGAAATACTAATGTGGAGAAGCTTCAGGACTGTATTTGGTCCTAAGGCAGAATGTCAGTAGGAAAAAAAGGAAGTTTCAAAAAACTAATAATGAATACATTTTGTAAAAAAAAAAAAAGGAAGACATACAATTTTTGGCAGCTTGGAAAGAATGGTATGCTATTTCTAGAACTCACAATTAATCTACAACCAGGCCTAGTAAAGCTTTCTTAGCAGACAGGATCCAGGACACTTCCAAGGAGTCATCTCCACGCTGTGTCCTTGGTTTAAAAGCACTTATTTTTGAGCTGGAGTGGGGCTCAAGTTGAAGGATATTTATTACTGGCCTTTTTTTAGATGAAGAGAGATGCATTTTGAGCTTCAATTTTCATTGCATCTACTTATGAGATTAGGCTCTCCCAGTGTTGATCTCTTTTTCTAAATGCATCAAACCCCCATTGAGTCCTCAAAGCTAATAGCAAATAAACAGTTGCCATGTGTGCACACAAATGATTTAGATTTTCATTATACAGAACTGCTGATATGTCAGGAGGCAGAAGTAGAGGGAGACAAAATGCTTGGTTGTGATTGCAGCACTGTATCCTGCTCCTTCCTTCTTCTGTGGAAAAGAAGCCCCAGCAAACAATACTTAGGGGAGAGAAACATTGAGGCAAGCTGGCATCTATGACAGAAGACCTAATCTTGACTCCCTTTCATTTAGCGTCTCTCCTTCCTGGAGAGTTTGTGGCAACTACAGAAAGGTAAAAAGATCAAGGGGAAAAATGAGGGGTAGATAGGTAAATATTGGAATCATTCCATGGACATATTGCCTCCTCTCACTGTGGCCTATTAGAATCACATTTGGGGAACTATAAATTTCTTTCCAAGATATATCTCTGTCTATTCTAAGCTAAAATATTTCCCCTAGAATCCAGGGGTGTCCAACCTTTTGGCATCTCTGGACCATACTAGAAGAAGAGTTAGTTGTTTGGGGCAACACATTAAATACATGAACACTATGAAAAACTGATCGGCAAAAAAAATAATAAAAAATATTTTAAGCGAATTTATGATTTTGTGTTGGGCTGCACTCATAGCCACCCTGGGTTGCATGTGGCTTGTGATCCACAGGTTGGACACCCCTGCCCGATAAAAAGAAGACAGTCCAGGCTTTTATGTCTGACAAATCAAGGTTTGAATGCCAGTCCAAACATTTCTGAGCTGTGTGTCCTTGGGCAAGTTACATAACTTCTCTATGTTTACTAAATTTTCTAATACAGCAGCTCCTATCTGACGTTGGCCTCCACACTCCTCAGAAGCTATAGAAGACATTTACTATCCAATGACCCCATATCTTCCTGTTTTCAAAGGTTGCACAGTGATTTTTAATACTGATTCACAGTAGAATCCTCTGAGAAGCTTTTAAAATGTTTGATGCCTATGTCTCACCCCAGTTCAACTGAGTCAGAATTTATGGAGGCTGCTAGATCATACTACCACATATTCATTATTAGTATCATCTACTGACCTAATCACCTCTCATTCAGTGAAAACTTTAGCACCAGACTCACTCTCTTCTTTTTCTTTTCTATTTCTGTCACCCTTTTGTAAAATACATCATCCATGTGAACCACTTTACCAACTCCTTGGCCTCTAAGTTATTTCACTTCCTTGCTTCCAATGATATTTTTCTTTCACCTAACCTCTGCCACTTCCACATTTGACATCACTAACAAATGCACCATCACCAAAATCCAGATTTCAAGCCTCCCATTCTTAACCAACATTTCTTATCCTTTCAGTTCATGTTCTTTAATATCTACTCCCTTCAACTCTTTGGTTCCATCCTATTTACCCAGGCTAGAGTCCATATTTCATCAATATAACCACATCTTGAATAAAAATCCCACTCTTTTGCCCATGAGGATGCCATATTGTCACAGATGGGCACAGGTAACCAGGTTCTTGGTGATTGCAGACAAAGAATTGAACTGAACACACAGAGTTTATAGCATGAACACAGAGAGCAGATTTATTAAGTGATGTAACACTCCACAGAACATGTGAGCAGACCAGCTCCAAGCAGAGATTGACCACAGGGGCTGGAAGGATTCTTTTCTTGTAGGGTGGATCCCTCCTGGCTAGTTTTGGTGGGTTTTTATTGCACATGTGCAAGTAGTTGTACTACTTTAAAGCTACTGTGCATGTGGTCTCCCATGATTTTCCTTGATTGGCCACTGGAGAAGGGGGTCACACAATGTTAATTTATTATAATGCTATTATAACGAAGCAGGGATCATGTAGCATCTTTTGTGCAGGTGCATTCATGAGTCACCATGATTCAGAACTTTTCCAGAGAGCAGGAATAAGTCTTAGAATAGGGTCTCTGTCCTATATGGATGCCTTTTATCTTAACCCTGGGGCACCTTGGGAGTTTCCTTCTTCCTGACTATCTCCTGCCTCAGTACATTTGTCCAACAAAGCCCTCATCCTGGTTTATTGTAATAATCTTCCCAATTTGTACTTGCACCAAATTTCCAACCATTGACAGAAAAACATCATCTGTTCTTGCACCTTTTCCTGGTTTATACCTAGTGTTTTGATGAGTTCATCCAAGCACATGACTTCAAATATTATCTATAACCTTTCTACTCAAAGTGTGAGGTATAGTCAAAATCATGGGTGTCCATTAGAAATTTAAAGTCTTACCCCCTACCCCAGACCTATTGAATCAAAAATTTGCATTTTAGCATGATTCCCTGGAGATTGACATGTATTAAAGTTTAAAAGACATTGATCTATACCAGTGGTTCTCTGCTCTGATTGAAAATCAGAATCAGCTGAAGAGTTAAGACTATGCTAATCTCTATGCCTAAATTCAAAGATTCTAATTTAATTTGTCTAGGGTAGGGTCTGGACATACATAAATTGTATAAATCACTATGTTATTTTAATGTGCAGCCATCTTTGAGAACCACTGAGTAAATATTCATGATTCCCATATTAATATATCTAGACCAAGTCTCTCATAACTCCAAGTTCATAATTCTAACTATATACTCTATATTTCTACTTGAATGTCTAATAGGCTTGAAAAATTGTACACATCCACAACCAAAATCCAAAAGCTTTCTTCTTAAACCTGCTCCTTGTCATTATTCCCATTTTAGTAAGTAAATGGTGCCATATTTACTTGGTTTTCCCTTTATCTCCTAGGGTGGCCCTTCTCCTTTTCTGACTCTGCCTTTGTTCTAGCTCTTAACGTTGGAATGCTCCAGGGCATATTGTTCCTTTTCACAACACAGACTCTCCCCAGGTGATCTCATCTATATGCTAATGATGATCTGATTTAAACATGGTCAGGTTGCTCAAATTTAACCTGTACAAAAGAAAATCACTGGTTTTCTTTCCACCTTCAACCAGTTTCTCCTGCAAAAAAAATCTGTAAGTAATCTGTTTTCTCTTTTTCTTTCTTTCAGCCCCTACCTCCAATTCATGTGCCAGTCCTATCAATTCTACCTAGAAAATATATTCCTTATCTCTCTACTTTTCTCTGCTGCCATCATCCTAAAACGGTAATAATTTTTAAAAGTCTTAGAAAAAGCGTATTAAAAGGGGATATTCTAATCTGATAAAAAACACCAAGTCTTTACAAACACCATACTAAATAAATTTTAGAACTATTCTAATTTTTCAGAAAAAGGCAATGAAAAATATTTGTCAATAATAGCCACCAATAACATAAGGCACATGAGATAAAATCTAACAAAAGACACAGAGAATGTTACAAAACATCATTTAAGAACATGAGAAAAGACTAAAAGAAGATACAAATAGGTTTCATAGATGAAGACCTTATATCTTAAAGTATCAATTCCCTAAACAAATCAGTAAACGATATGCACTTCCAATAAATATCACATATTTTAGTGTAACTTTACTTGCTGATTTTCACAACTGTATTCAGACATCAAGACTCATTGAAAAGATATAGTGAGTAACATATTTAATGTTGGTACAGGGATCAACAAATGGATCAATGGAACAAAATAGAGGATCGCTATGGACTGAATTGTGTCTTCCCAAAATTCATATGTTAAAAGTCCTACTTCTAGTCAAGATAGAGGTGCAGGTAGAAACGCTTTTCCACATCGCACGAACAAAAGAAGGACAACAACAAATTTAAAAATAAAAAATAACCAGAACTGAGAGAAAATCAAACTGTTTGGAAGTCCAACTACCAAGGAATTGAAGAAGACATATTCATTCAGACTGGTAGGAGGGGCAGAGATGGGGAGCCAGGTGGACAGGACTGCCAGCAAAGCAGCACCTGGAGGACTGGGCAGGTAAGGCAGCTGCTGGTGGACTGGGTGGTCCCACATTTGTATAAGAGTAAACAGGGAGGAACAACTGGGGAGCATAACAGAACATGCAACCCAGGGTTTCAGTATGGTAAACTAAAGCCTCAAAACATCTGGCAGTAAAAACCTGTGTGGCAGCAGGAGAAAGACCAAGCCCCAAAGGAGACTTCATTGGAGAGACTCACAGGGTCCTAGAACATACAAAAGCCCATCTACCTGGAAATCAGCAACAGAAGGGTCCAATTTGCTTGTGGGGAGCAGGGGAAGTGACTGAAAGCCGGCCGAGAGCTGAGCAAGGGGCATTGATCCCACTCTCTTTTTAAAAATTAATTAATTATTTTTTTAAATTTTAAGTGTTGTTCAAGTACAGTTTTCTGCTTTTACTCCCATGCCAGCCCACCCACCCCAGCCCTCCCTACCTCCCTCCAATTTCTACCCCGCCCCCGGTTTTGTCCATGTGTCTTTTATACTTGTTCCTGCAAAATCTAGCCCTTTTCACTGAAATGTCTTCCTCTCTCGCCTCTGGTCACTGTAAGACTGTTCTCTATTTCATTGTTTTGGTTTATATTTTGCTTGTTTTGTTGTTTAAGTTCCTGTTAAAGGTGAGATCATATGGTATTTGTCTTTCACTGCCTGGCTTACTTAACTTACCATAATGCTGTCCAGTTCCATCCGTGTTGCTGCAAAGGGTAGGAGCTCCTTCTTTCTTTCTGCTGCATAGAATTCCATTGTGTAAATGTACCATAGTTTTTTGATCCATTCATTTACTGATGGGAGCCTAGGTTGCTTCCAGCACTTGGCCATTGTAAATTGTGCTGCTATGAACATTGGGGTGCATAGGTTATTTTGGATTGGTGTTTCAGGGTTCTTACGACATAATCCCAGCAGTGGAATTGCCAGGTCAAAAGGCAGTTTCATTTTTAGTTTTCTGAGGAAGTTCCATACTGTTTTCCACAGTGGTTGTACCAGTCTGCAGTCCCACCAACAGTGCACTAGGGTCCCCTTTTCTCCACACCCTCTCCAACACTTGTTGTTTGTTGTTTTGCTTATGATGGCCATTCTGACTGGTGTGAAGTGGTACCTCATTGTGGTTTTAATCTGCATCTCTCTGATAGCTAG
>PVIA01015991.1:0-20647 GCA_004024845.1 Tonatia bakeri | reverse complement strand
TTGGGTAAAGTAGCCTTGGTTGCAGACCTCTGGTACTCATTACTTGGAATATTTCTTGCCATTCTCTTTTGGCTTGGAGTGTTTCCATTGAGATGTCAGTTGCTAGCCTTATCGGGGCTCCCTTGTATGTAACTTCCTGTTTCTCCCTTGCTGCCTTTAAGATTCTCTCTTTGTCTTGGAATTTTGCCAATTTAATTATCATCTGTCTTGAAATGGGCCTCTTTGGGTCCTCTTGATTGGGACTCTCTGTGTTTCCTGGATTTGTGCTACTTTTTCTCTCATCGAATTAGGGGAGTTTTCCATCATTACTTTTTCAGTAGGTATTCTGTCCTTTGCTCTTCTTCTTCTCCTTCTGTTATTCCTATTATATGGATATTATTATGTTTTAAATTGTCCTGCATCTCCCTTAACCTTTCTTCATTCTTTCTGAGCCTCTTTTCCTTGTCTTGCTCTTTCTGTTTTTTTTCTACTTTGTCCTGCAGCTTGTTGATCCAATCTTCTGCTTCATTGATCCTGCTTTTGATTTCTTCTACTGTGTTCTTCAGTTTAGGAATTGTATTCTTCATTTCCTCTTGGCCCTGGTTGATAGTTTCTATTTCCTTTTTCATGTTGATATAGTTTGCAGTGGATTAATTGTAGTTTTCCTGTAGTTTCTGGTAATTCACTGTGAGCTCATTGAGCTTCCTGATAACCAATTCTTTGAACTCAGTGTCTGATAGTTGACTTGCCTCTATTTCATTTAGCATTCTTTCTGAGGCTTCCTCCTTTCCTTTCATTTAGGGATTGTTTCTTTGTCTTCCCATTGTTTGTGAGACTCTTCTTGTTAGCCTCAGCTTCTTAAATTGATCCGTTCTGATTCCCTGGGTTTATGGTGTGAACTTCTATGGTAGAATACCTGTGAGATTCAGTGGTGCCATCTCCTTGATCTCCCGTGCTCATTGGTCTTGGGCTGTCATTTAGGTTGTCTCTGTGTTTGTCTTTGGATTTTGATTGTTGTTGGGTCCTTCCCACCATTTGGTTAACTGAGGGTCACTCTGTCCACCCCCCATTGTATTCTGTTGTGGAGGTGAGGGCAGGTTGTGTTGAAGCTGGTTCTTCCATGTGTACAAGGTTTTGAGGATTCTCTCTTACCCTTGTTCAGTTGTTTGTTCTGAGTAGTTTGTCCACTATTTAGTTGTATCTCCAGATAGGTCCTGGATTGAGGTTTGTGTGGTTTCCACTCCCTCCTTCACCTTCTTCTGTTGTTATCTGTTGGTTCCTATGTTGTTGGGTTTCTTCTTCCAGGGGGCATCCTGGTGTTCACAGCTTCCACCTACTCTTTTTTGTTATCATTTGGAGTGGGGAAGCAAAATGGTTTAAGACAGCAAGAGAGTATTCTATGATATTTATAGTAGCAGCCAGAAGAAAAGAGATAGGAGATCTTTTGGCTATGTATAGTGTCAACAGTGATCTTCCACCCAACTAGCCACTTTTTAGAGAGGATGGAAAGAAGATAAGACTCTTGTTGGGTCAGAAAGGATTGTGAATTGGATGTAGAAAGCAGTGAGGTTGTGGGAAGTCAGATTCTGAGGTAAGGTGAGAGTAAAGGATAATAAATAGGTGTAGTGTGTGAGAAAATGGAGTTAACCACTACAATAATAGAGTTCAGGAAACCATGAAGTGGGCCAAGATCTGGGAGGGGTGCTGTGAAGTATTTACAATTGTATGGAACAGCTATTATTTACTATAATTTAGAGCAACAATCATTTGACAGAATCTATATGATCTGAATAAGAAGAATAGGGAGTATAAGACCTTGAATAATGTGCTAATGGAACACAAGTGAAGTGAAGGACAGTAAATTAGCAATACACTATGAAAGAGAGAACAGGGGAAACTTGTCAAATGATGCAATATAACCAGCCAAGCAAAGAAGACTATACAGAAAGAAGAATACAAAAATGTGATTAAAATAAAAGAGTAAGAATAATGAAAAAATAATAATACAAATATGTAATAATTTACAGATTCTCTGTAATAGCAAAGTGAAATTTGTCACATTGTGTCAGCTGTTGGGATGCCCCCTCTTTGGTTCCAACTCTGATCTTTTCACAGTTCCATGTTTTTTTGTCTCACTTGTGGGTATTTAAAAAAAAGCAGAAGAGGGGAGGAAGAAGATAAAATTGGAAAGCAAAAAGAAGGAATAAAACAAGAAAGAAGGAAAGAGAGGATAAAGGAATTGAAAGATAAAAAATAATAAAAATTAAAAAGTTGCTTTAAAAAAAAGCCTCTTGTTAGTTTCAAACTGGCCAAATCAGTTTTTCTGGTCTTGCTGGCTGCAGCAGGTTGAGGGGCGAATGGTATGGCTTTTGTCCCTTCCAGATCTGCACTCAGCCTTGTGCACACTCTCCCCAGGGCTAGCCTGGTGCCTCTCCCCTGAGCCTTGTGTGTGGGATCAGTATTTTTCAGGGATTACCACTGTTGGCTGGGGTGTGGGTGTGCGTGCATTTGGCAAGGCTGCATCGGTCAGTCCCACGTGTTTGGGCAAACACCCTGAACAGTGCTATGGGGGTGTGCAGGGCCTTCTGTGTAAACTTCTGCACAACCTCAGGATCTCTGCCTGGCCGGGTGGAGAGTAGGTTGGAGCAATTGCTGCAGGAGAATTCGCCAAACAGTGTCTCTCTTTTCACTTTTTCTTTCTGAGAAATTCTTTCTACTCAAGCCTGCCACTCTGTACAAGGGCCTGGCTTCTCTCACAGCCAATTCTCTGGCCAGACCCAGGACTACTGGGGTCAGGGCCAACTCTCCCCAACTGGCATCCACAGACTCTGTGGGTGCTCACAGACCCTGTGTGTTTGCTACTTAGTCCTTATTTCCCTCTCTGCAACTTCAAGCAACCAGATCTCTCCTGGTGCTGCTTAAACCTTGTTTGGCAGGAGAGGGAGCGTTGACCTGGCTCTCTCTCAAGGACCCTGTGGCAGACCCCGGGCCTGGGGCTGCAGCTGCCTTGGTGCCTGGGCTGGCCCCTGGGACCTTATTGTCCTGAAGCACTATCCTTACCATCTGGTTTTTCAGTGTCCACTATAATTTTTGGTCTCCTAATTTCATATATGCTGGGGTACTGTTGTCTGTTTGCTCTGTTCCTCTGTAGATTGACTAGGTTTTTCTCCCATGTGTAGGGAGAAGTGGAATCTGCTCCCTCCTATCTGGCTGCCATCTGCTTCCTCCTTGAAGAATTTCTTTTAAAAGTAAATTTTTTTCACCCTGGCTGGTGTGGCTCAGTGGATTGAGTGCCAGCCTGAGAACCAAAGGGTTGCCGGTTTGATTCTCAATCAGGTCACATGCCTGGGTTGCAAGCCAGGCCCCTGGTGGGGTCCCATGAGAGGCAACCACACATTGATGTTTCTCTCCCTCCCTTACTCCCTCCATTTCCCTCTCTAAAGATAAATAAATAAAATCTTTAAAAAAAGTGAATTTTTTCATCTTTCAGTGTCTACATTTATATGATAGGAACATTGTTACAAAGCAGTGGAGCTATTGGATTAGCCAAAAATTCTGTTTGTTTTTTCTCTCAGGTGGCTCTAGTAGCATTTAGTTATCTTTAACTTCATTCAAAACAATTCCACTATATTGTATTGTGACAGCTGTCATATCAGCATGCATTTAAAAAAATCTTACCAAAATAGGTGAATTTTTGTGTGGCCATTTTAGTATTAAAGATGAAAGAAAACATGCAACATATTCAGTGTGTTATGCCTTATTATTTCAAAAAAGGTAAAAACACAACTGAAATGCAAGAAAAGATTTGTGCAGTGTATGGAGAAGGTGCTGAGACTGATCAGATATGTCAAAAATGGTTTGCAAAATTTATGCTGGAGATTTCTCACTGGATGATGCTCCAAGGTCAGGCAGACCTTCTGAAGTTGATAGTGATCAAATCGAGACATTAACTGAGAACAATCAACATTATACAATGTGGGAGATAGCCGACATACTCAAAGTATCCAAATCAATAAAGTTATTGTTGAAAATGAAAATAATATGTCTTTTATTTTATGGAAGAACTAAATGTTTTTTTTGGGGGGACAACCCAATGTCTCCCAGTATCTCACAGTCATGGGCCATTTCTACTATCCTACATACAAAAGTAATCTTTGTGAAATGCAAATATATCAAGGGAAGCTTTGCATTCAAAGTCTTTTTTAAGGTACAATTTTAATTTCAAAAGAATATTTTTCTTTTTTAAAATAATTTCCATCCATAATCAAATTGCATGCATTCACTTTTCACCTAGTTTTGTAGCTTTGTGTTGAATGCTGCATCTAATAATTCATCTTCAGATCTCTGGATTCTGAGAATGCTTTCATCCCAAATTTCCACCTGTTGCTATAACATTCTTTTTCTCTAGTCTCAGTCAAATGCTGCTTAAATAATATTGACAGGCATTTTAAAAAGTAGTTTGTTTTTTATTTTGTTTCTTCATTCAGTAATCTAAAATTTCTTGCTTCTAAAAACAGAATTTTAGGGAAAACCCTTTAGCCCCAATCAGGCGACACATTTTCAGCTTTACCTGTTTCGAAGGAAGAGAAGAAGATCTCATTGCACCCATTATTTTGCTCTCCATCTGTAACTTGAGGTAAGTTCAGTAGCACCGAGTAGAGCACATTTTGCAATATTCCCATTGTGATCATGATCTTTGGGGGATATGGTCTGTTTTTTTAAAACAGAAAATTAACCTAGTTTGATTAAAAGTGTGGTTATAGTGTTCTTAAAATATGGAACAGATTTTATTGCCCTTTCTTATATTTTATTGCCAATATATCTGAACAAAAATTCATCTCCAGCCAGTATTTTCTATCAGTTGGAAATGGAGAGAAACTCATACCAGGCTGCTGGTGAGAAAAAAGTCTTCAGTATGTTAGAAGCACACCTGAATTTTCAGCTTCATTGTTCAGGCAGAATATCACACAATTTCCTTGCATTTTATGTTTCTCTCTTTTAGATTACATATTTTAAGTGCACTTTTTAAAACAGTATCACACTATCTCACTTTCACAGATGACAAAGGCCTTGGGGAAAGTTAATGTTTTGCTATTATTAACTTATCAAGCAACCACAGTCCCAAGGCATTCTTTCAGGCAATAAACCATATTCTTTTTGTTGTTGGCTCACCCTTTATTTTTATGGCCCATTAACCAGTGCTGAATTAAAAACAAATTTGTATAAAGGATATAATGCTCATATAAATAGTCTTTCAAACTAGTTAGTCATCTGAATATTTAGTACACTGCAATGCCAAGAAAAGTTTATGAATCAAATACGAGCATAGATTTTAAATCATTGGTGGCCAAAAATATTCTCGTTTTAAAACCAAGAGCCAAAAATGGGAGTAGAAATGTTAAAAAGTTCCAAAGAAGATAACTTTGGCACAAACTTGAGATAACATTCCATTAACATGGCAGAGCAGAAATTTGTGGCTGAATGAAACCCATGCTCTGTATTGGCAAAGGTATAGATTACAACTTTGTGTTTTGTTTATTTAATAGTGTCACTTTTTACTGACATTGGGATGAGTTGAAAGTTTCTGGACTAATTTTTCCACATCTCAACCCTAATGCCATGAAAATATAGTAAAGCTTTTAGGTGTGAATCCATTCACTATTCTAAAACACATATATAAAGACTAAACAGAGTTTTTAAATGGAAAAATTTCTGTGATTCTAATGAGATGTTTGGAGTTCTCTGAACCACTAATTATAATAATTTGATTCTCATTGTCTTCCTCAAATAATAAGCAGTTGTTATTTTTGGGAGAAGAATTTAATTCCTTTATTTCCTCCCAAATAAAGGAGGTGAGCCTCTTGGCTCCCATGTGACTTTCCACAGAGATCTCCTCTGGTCTGGACCAACTTCAGTCCTGTAACTAAAGGGAGAGGTGGGGAAATGTCATTTGAGGTTCAGGTAGTCAATTAACCATGTCATCTCTAAGCAGAGGATTTTCTCAGAGTCGATTATTTGGTACTGTAACACATTCTTCCCAGGATTTCTCAGAATGCATAAAGCGTGCTACTTTTCTGTGTGCTTTAACAGGAATTTTTGCCAGCCATCTATTTGGACTGAGATGCTATGCCTTGAAAAGGGGGGAGGTCATGTGGTAGAAAGAGGCTCTGAGTCACATGAACTTGTCCCCAATCCTGACTCCACCATATGAGGGGAGACCACCTAAAAATGAAAGTTATCTATAAGAATTGTGTACTTACTTTTACAGGTTTAACCTTCAGTCACCTTCAAAGTACTCTCCATTTGATGCAATACACCTATCAAAACATTTTTTTCACTGCTCAAAACAGTTTTGAACTCATCAATTTTGATTATTTTTAAAGGGCTTCTCATCAGGGAAACATTTCCTTTTGAGGACTTTTTTCATCTGGGGAAACAAAAAAAAGTTTTTCAAGATGAGATCAGGTCAATAGGGAGGGTAGGGCATGGGGTCTTGCAGTTTTTGGTCAAAAAGTGCTGAGTACTCAGTGCAATGTAGACAGGTGTGCTTGTAAATCTCCCATCATAGAATGGGCAAATGCATTGAAAGAGCCTTCAAAAAAATTCACTGAAGCCAAACAGCCTCTCACAACAACACTAGCTGGTACACTGATACAGATGGGTTCCTAGAACACTCACCTAGTAGGGAAGAAGCATGTACTGAAAAGGGGCCTTCCCTCCAGAAGATGATTCTAATTTGGGGCCTTTCCCCTTGTACACTGTACAGGCTCATGGAACTCCTGTAAAAGGGAAGTCATGTTGCCAACCATTGGGTTTATGGTAAAGCTTAACTGAGGTAATACATAAACTGCAGTTTGATGCCTGGACATCACAGAAGCCCAAAACTGATATTACTATTAGTAAAATAAAAAACAGACATGAACAGCCTCAGGTATTGGAATCTTCAGTTGGATTAATGTAATCTTTTGCTTTTCTCTTGGCTTCTAATGTAGTCAGTCCAGCTAGGGATGTTGAAAGGTGAGGAGCAGTGTCTCTTAGTGCACTCTAACCTAATGGCACCATTTTAAAACCATAAATAGTTTTGGAGTGCTCCGTTAATTAACTTGAAGTGAAAACATAGGTCATATAACCTAAAATTAGATACAACTTAATTTTTTAAAATACCTTTATTATAATACAAATAGAAACAAAAGTAAAGTAATTTAAAATAAAGTAATACACATTTCAGAGAGTAAAAACTTGACTCAGAAGTACTATTCTAAAAAATAAAGTAGTCAGATTCTCACCTCTTTGTGTAGACTTTCCATGAATATGGTGGATATAAATGTAGATTGACTGAGATGCTGCGTGATGGTGATGTTACTATCAAGGACAATATCATGGGGTTTTCTAAAATTGCGGCTAATCTTTGGGAAATCACAGGAGGAAAATAAGATCTTTCCTCAATTTACATGTAGCTGTATTGTTGGAAAATGCAATTTACATTAACATTGTACAAAAAGTAGTTCTTCATTCACAATTGAACAGTTTGCTTTCAGGAACAAATAACTATCAACAACGTGTTCTTTGCCACATGAATGTCCTGTGGGACCTGGGGAGCCAGCAGGGAGTTGGGACTCTTCTTCAATAAGCATGGCTACCAGTGCTTTGCAAGAGACTGATTCTAGCAGAGGAGTTAATCACTTGTGACCAAAATGTCAGGTACACTAATTCTTAATATCCCCCATTAGGTCAGTTTTCTTGAGAGGAAGACATTACTTTAGAACAGCAGGTCCAGTAGGTAAGAGCAGGCTGGGTGAAATTATCAAGGAGAGGACAGCAGGTAGTCGTTAGACAGCTGTCAGCATGGAAAAGCATTGAGGGAATATGCTGGCGAGAAGGGAGACATTATCAAAGGAAGCTATCTGAGCATGAAGAACTGGCCAGGAACAAAGGCTTTTCCGGAAAGAATTATAACTAGGAATAGATGATTAAACATACGTGGACTGAAGAACATAGAGTTGTATTAAATACTTAAGGGACTATTATTTTGTGGTTGAGTTATTGTTTTCACCTTGAGTAAAGTTAGGACTATGAGAGTAAACTTAAAATAACTGAGAAGGATATTATTTGATACTTAATAACAAGGATGGAAGAGGTGGTGAATTCCTTGTCACCAGTATGGTCAAAGATGGCCTTGATTTGTACTTGGTGTGGATTTGTGGAGGAAGCTCATATACCATGGCAGGCTGGTATTTTAAATACTTGGCCTTCAGTATCTCTTCAAAACCTGGGAACTTCTGATTTTGCAAAACCAAGTATTACTAAGCTATAAAACTGATTGTTGTTTTGGCTCAAAGAAGAAAATTTCAATAAACTTAAGAGGGTTTAAGGTGGCTTTGGTCTGAATAAGGTAGGGAAATATTTGTGGAGGACTTGGGAGGATATTCAGAGTTCGGACAATGTTCTGACAAAATCTGCAGAGGAAGAAAAAATCATCAAATACTCAAAGATCAATCTGACTAAAGCTAAGCTTCTTGTAGAATTGTAGTAAAAACTGGGCTCAGTGAATTACAGTATGATAAAATTGATGGGAGAGGAGATTTTTGTTAAATGAGAAATACTATACAAGTACATGTATTATTTTATTTTCACCAAGGACAAATCAGCAAGTGAAATGTCAGGAAATCTTGCAGGAGATAATGCTCAGGTTCGAGGTCAGCCAAGTGTGTCCCAGTAGAAGCATAGAGCTAGGAAAGCTATTTAAGTTGGGAAATAGGCAGCTATGCAAGCAGCTGGCATCAAGGGAAAGAACTCTGACCACCCAGAGAGAATACTAAGAGAAGGGAACACCTATATTCCAGAGAAATGATATCTCTTCAGCAGGTAACCAAGATATAAACTTAGATCTGACACCACATAAAAAGGATCCCAAGAAACAGGTCAAAGCCCAGTGAATGGAACTAAAATATAAGGTCAGAGTGGCACCAATAAAAAGATTCACTTGTTTTTGAACCTCTAAATTACTAACCTGAGGTTCTTTAAACTTTTATATTTACTGCAAAAGGTCACCTCAGAACTTGGGTTAGAGCTAACCTAGTGATGGAAGTTAAGTGGTTCTGGACACAAGGATAGGAAAGTAATGGCAGAAAGAAAACATTCTGAATAGCAGATATATGCAACCTGTCCGGAAAAAGTCCAGCCATTGTTAATACAATGGCAATAGTTTGTATGACATCCATATGTCATACAGCCAAGGAGGGTGGACTGGAATGCACATGCATGAACAAGGACCACTTCACTGTACTAGTCAGTATGGAAGGTAGACATGCTGTTGAGTGAGCATGTGTACTATGTGGCCAACACATTCAAAATGACTGAACAAGCAGAGCAACGAACCTGCATCAAATTTTGTGTTAAGCTTGAATATTCCCCTGCAGAAACTGTTTGAATGATTCAGAAGGCTACAGCTATGGGAAACTGGTGATAGGCAGCCTTATTACAACAATATGCCTGCTCATACATCATGTCTTGTGCAGTTTTTTTGCAAAACATCAAATCACCCAGGTGATTCAGCCCCTCTACAGTCCATATTTGGTACCCTGTGACTTCTGGCTTCTCCCAAAGCTAAAATCACCTTTGAAAGGGAAAAGATTTCAGACCATCAATGAGATTCAGGAAAACATGATGTGGTACCTGATGGCGATTGGGAGAAGTGTGTGAGGTACCAAGGTCCCAACTTTGAAGGAGAGTGAGATTTCATTGTCCTATGTACTTGTACTCATTTTTGTACTTGTACCTTCTTCAATAAATGTCTGTATTTTTCACATTACATGGCTGGATACCTTCTGGATAGATCTCATATTTAAACTTATATGCCCACTCTGATTGCTTGCTAGCTGCTGCCTGGAACATGACCTTGAGGAGATTTGAGAAAATGTGTTATTACTCAGCATAAAAAAAATGCTGCAATCAAGTGATGGTACCTTCCATGGGCATAGGACAGAGTCAACATAAGCATCACATGTTCATTATTCCTGCACAAGAACATTCCAAATTAGGAATAATGTTCTGGAATGAATTAGAGTCAGAGTGTGGCAAACCTTAATTACCAGATTGAAGGATCATGATTTTATGTAAGAACTAAGGGATGTCACTTGAAGGTCATGGTAAACAGAGGTATGCACTCCCAGTATTGACTTAGGTTAACTGAACAGTGTTGCAGAGCATGTAAGTTCATTAGGATAGTTACTATTTTTCAACATCTGTATTTGCAGTTCTCAGTTTTCTCTCCAGTGTGAGAAATGGGATTCTGTGCCCTCATGTTAAATTTTCTGTGCAGTGAATTGTAAAAGCAATTGCCAATAAGAATTATTTCATGTACACATAATCCCCTGTGCAGCATGCTGCAAATTTATTCATGATCTTCTCCAGCTTATATGAAGAAACTCAGCTGCAGTGCTGAAAATGACAGGATGATTTATATATAAAATTGAAATCCACATTAAAATTCTTCTACTTGATCTCCTGCTCTGGAATTTGAAGAGACGTTTAAAAAATAACCTTTCCGAAGGTAAGATGTGCAGGTAGGAGATTAGCATCATTGCTCACATATGGTAGAATTTATATGTTGCTTGTGAATATATAAGAAAAAGAAATAACACAAAAAGTGATATATGAAATAAGTAGAACTTATATTGACATAATTCTAATCTGAAAATTTTAAAATATATTTTCAGACTGCAAATCCATTTTATAGATGAAGGAAATGAGACTTAGAGAACTGTAGAGACTTATCAAAGTTTCCATAACAGTTAGAGGCAGAAACATGACTTGATTTGTACCTGCCATGTGCAAAACCTTCATGCTTTCCTCCCTGTTATGATGTATTTTGAGGTTTTTTCTAAAAGTACCATCATTATCTTCCAGTTTCTAAGATTAAAAATCTCTATTTTTTAATCATACAAACTTTCTGTGTCCTCTTGCCTGACTCCTTGCTACCTTACTGCCAATATCTGTCTGTCCTGCTAATCTAACTTTTGCATTTACTGCTTCCTGTCTTCTTTATTTACTCTTGGATTTCTCATCTTCATTAACTCAGTGGGGTTTTTTTTTTCTTCGTTGTCATATCCCATAAACTACCATCAGTTTTAGGTTTATACAACATGTTTTATATCATTTTTCCAGGATCAAAGGACTCAATGATATGCATTTCCTGCTGATTCAGGTCCAACTTTTTTATAGTTTAATAGTGAAGAACGAGATTCTAAAACCTAAACCCAACATCTGATCAACTTACAGAAAAAAATAACTCTTTTATGCCCCATATCATATTTTATATGTAGATAAATATAAATATATAAACTTAACATTATATATTATGTACAGTTAACACATTTTACACATGTATGCATACAAAGATGTGCCACCTTATAAACTTGTACATATATATTACATTTCAATTCACTGAATACCCCGGAGGCTTGGTGCTCAGAGAGCACATCCAACCTGATTCCTTTGTGCCTGCTTGTTAACTACTTCATCATAGTTGTTCAAACATTTAGTGAGTAACTGAGATTCCCCTCCCGATATATATGTTCCACCAACTCCTTACACAAGTGTTTCCATTCTACTGAATTAGTCCAACCTCTGCTCCAAGAATATGAACTGAGGTGGCCCTCATCTACTTACTCCTCAACACCAATCTCTTCCTTCACATCAATCCAGACTGGATTCTTTTCTACTACAGTCATACCTTGGTACTTGTTGACTTCAGAACTCATCAAACCCTCCACTTGATACATTTTGACGAGAGAAAAAAATTCAGTTCTGGTACTTGCTCAGGACCCAACACTCTTGCTAGAACTCATATGAGTCACAACAGAGCCCCAGAAGAGAAAATGCTTCATCACTCATTGCTTGAAAAATCATTTGGTACTTGGTGGTTTCAGCACCCATCGTGAATTCCAGAATGAATTAATGACAAGTACCAAGGTACCACTTCAGTTTCTACCCCTCTACTCAAATGCTATTCTTTTTCTTTATGCAGTCTTTCTTGATTATTCAATTGGAAGGGTTTTTTTTTCTCTTTGGACATTCTGTCATGTAAGAATTGTAATACAAGGAACCTGACAATAAGTGCCCTAAATGCCTTGTACTGCAATTATTTGTTTGCATATTTTATATCCTTGTGGATAACAAGGGTTGTCTTATCAATATTTTGGTTTCTTAGAGCAGTCAGTGACAAATGAGAGAGCAAATGTGAAATGTTATTTCCAGATGGAGCACAGACACATTCCTTAATATTAATAATAACAAAAGTGGAATTGACAATGAAAAAGAAAGGGATTATTAGCAAACCAAAACTTTGAGAAATTTCTGAAAGGTAAAAAAAAAAAGAAAACAACACACATAGAGATATAGACTGCTAGGCATTTCAGAACCCAATAGAAAGAAAAATATTCTAACTTGTCTTTTCTTTAAAAAATAAATACATAAAAACAGCACATGTTAAACAATCACTAGACTTGGAATTAGCAAAATTGAATGTGATGTCACTGGAGCAACAATGATGTGAAGGAAATCACATTAGCAGTAAAAATAGGTAAATTCAATGAACAATTCAAAAAGAAATCTGAAGAAAATGACATGACTTTCAAGAAAGGTGGGACTAATTGATAACTGGAAAGAAAAACTAAATCTTAGAACAACTCCTTTACTGCTGGCAAAGAAACAATCTTTCCAAACTAGAACATGAAGTCTAAGAGCTACATGAAATGGCCTTCGTGAAGAAAGTAGACATTGCCATACTGAATGAAAGTGGTTGTCTTTTCTTCAAGGACAAAAAAGTCAATTACAAAGTGAGATTTAAAAAAAAAGCAAGATGAAAATAAACCATGTTCTCCAAATGAAATATTGACATCATTTATTAGTAATTGATAAAGTTGAAAGATCAGTGACTTTTTTAAAAAATGTATTTTTCCATTTATTAGCCTTTTTAAATTTATTTTTATTTATTTCATTTTTTAGAGAGAGAGAGAGAAACATCAATGTACGATGGCTGGGGGCTGTGGCCTGCAACCCAGGCATGTGCCCTGACTGGGATATCGATGACTTTTTAAATAACAAAATCAAACAAACATTATTAAGGTAATCCATAGGAAAAGGAGAGTCTGACTGATATTCTCAATTCAGGTATAATCACTGAGGATTTATGGTAGCCACAAGACTTAATTACTTTACCATGATTTTCTTTTTAGAGAATGATTTATCACTTTTTATGTAAAGATCAACTTTCTAAAGTTTTTGGAAAATTCTAAACTTTATAGGAACTTAAGAATTTGTACATATCATCAAAAGAAAATTTTTAAGTTCAGCAATTTCTACAGTTTAGTTTTTTTGGAATAAATTTGAGTAGAGCCAAGTATAATACTCTTTAATGTATTATTTAAATTCTTTCTTATTATTTTGCTTTAAAACTTTTTAATTAGAATTGACATTTAATATTATTTATATTAGTTTCAGGTGTACAGCATAGTGGTTAGACATTTATCTAATTTATGAAGTGTTCCCCTAATACATCTAGTGCCCACGTGACACCACACATACTTATTACAATATTATTGACTACATTCCCTATGCTAGATTTCACATGTCCATGATTATTTTGCAACTGCCAATTTGTACTACATACTTTATTTTTCAGACTATAAGATGCACCTAGGTTTTAGTGGAGGAAAATAGGAAAAAATTTTTGAAGCAAAAAATGTAGTAAAATGTTTAATAACACAAATAACATAATATTTCACCAATGTAAATGTAAACAGAACTCAACAGTAGCATTAACAACCATTATTCTTCCCACATTTTGGGGGGGCGCATCTTATAGTCTGAAAAATGCAGTAACCTTTTCACCTTTTTCACCCAGTTCCTTAAATCCTCTCCCATCTGGCAATCATCAGTTTATTCTCTGCATCTATGAATCTGTTTCTGCTTTATTTGCTTATTTATGTTGTTATCTAGATTCCACATATAAGTGAAATCATATGGTATTTATTTTCCTGTGTTTGACTTATCTTACTCAGGATAATACTCTCTAGGTCCTTCCATGTTGCTGCAAATTGTAAGATTTCATTCTTTTTTATGGCCAAATAATATTCCGGTGTGTGTGTGTGTGTGTGTGTGTGTGTGTGTGTGTGTCTGTGAATGTATGACATCTTCTTTACCCAATTATCTGTTGATAGGCACTTAGGTTGCTGTAATATCTTGGCTATTCTAAATAATGCTGCAATGAACATAGGGGTGCATATATCTTTTCAAATTAGTGTTTTGAATTTCTCCAAATAAATACCTAGAAATTCAATTGCTGAGTCATAAGTTACTAAATATATTTTAATTAAAATATTAACATTTGTTTTCTATGATTATTTTTATATCTACCTTTCCAAATTTTATAGTACAAGCATGTGTTATTTTTAAAACAAACACACAATGTATCATTTAAAGCAAATTAATATATTAAAAGTGCCAAGTAAATATCTTTAATTCTTTCATTTATAGTATTATAACCCAATTCCAGAAAGTGCTCAAAACTAAAGAGAGATGAAGTGGTTTTTCAGTCAATTGTACTTTTTATTCTTTCACTTTTTAAATAAAAAAATTATATACCCCATTTACTTTAAATTTGGAGTTTCATCAGTTCTGAGTAAATCTCATTAATATTAATGTTTAATACAAAATTATTTTTCTTTTTATTTGAAGAAAAATAAACTTCAAAAATTTTATAAAATTTATCAAAATTTGACAGTAAAAAATATTGCACCACAGGTAAGGGAGCAGGCAAAGCATTTATTAGGCTCTTTTTATTTTACATCAAACATAAGCCATTTAACATAGATCAACCTACAGAGAAATAGTTTTACAATTATGAAAAAGAAAATTCAAGATGTCAACACAATAAAAGAACCTGGATTGGTCAGTGGTAAATGGGAAGATGGTGTATGGATTTGGTTCTAACTCTGCTAGTGATGGGATGGCATCTGGAAATGTAGTCCTGTGGGCAGAAGTGGTGAAAGGAAAATGGCTGGAGGTGGGTGGGGAGAGTAGGGCAGAACTGGACCCTCTTTAGCAAAGTTAGATCCAAATTGAAGGAAGGGAGTTATAGATAAATGTTAGTGGCTAAACTGGACAAAGGTAAGCTTTGGAGTCAGAGAGACCCAGGATAAATTCCAGCACTGCAAGTACACAACCAAATTTACTTGACCTCTTCAGCTTTATTTTTCTTATCTTCAAAATGATGATAATTCTTTTATTTTAATTTTTGTTTATTGATTTGAAAGAGAGAGAAAGAGACATTGATTTTTTGCTCTACTTATTTATGCATTCATTGGTTGGTTCTTGTATGTGCCCTGACTGGGAATCAAACCCACAACTTTGGTGTGTTGGGACAATGCTCTCTAAACAACTAAGCCACTTGACCAGGGCCTGATGATAATAATTCTTACCTTAATTCTTATCTCATATTTTCTTTGAGGAGGGTAAAATCTGCACAGGTGATATTACTATGAACCCAGAGGACTCATTTTGTACAACAAAGGCATTTGAAGATAGGTAGAGGTGCAGAAATGAGCTTTGGTCCTAGACAGAACCAGAGTGCTGACAGAACACTCATGTAGAAAACAATTTGTATGCAAGGAATGTGTGCAGGAATTGCTGGGTAAAAGCTGAAGCTCATTGAGTGCGAGGGTTCCTGATTCACTCCTGGCACTCTGGCTACTACTGAGTGTGTGACAAAGCCAATTGGTTTCAGCCCTCAGTCAGCTTGGGATGAGTTTGGGTCTCAAAGTACCCTCCAGGCTTCATTGGACTGGGCTCAAAATTCAGTGGAACTGAAATGACTGCTCCTCAACTTTATATTTGAATAATAGGTAGCATTTAAAATATAAATGTATATCAGAGTGTAGTTTCCTACGATATTTATTTAATCAATCTATTGCATAGCCAGGATTAAGAACCACTGAGTGAAATGGAGTTGAAAAATTGGGGATCGCAAATTGAGTTATCAGATATAAAAAAATGCTCCCACACTTGTTTTAGACTCTGATTTTAGAAATGATTATTGTCTTGGGTTCAATGTCAGGTTCCAATTTTATTTAGATACTATTAATGAATTTCGGAGTTTAAAGTCTAGGAAAAAGGTAACTCACTATAACAGGCTCTCTTGAATAAATCTTAGAGTAACTTAGAACATCTGTACAACGCTGATGGGAAAGTCTAATATATGAATGTGACATTAAGATCACTGTCTTTCTTTTCCTTTTTTTATGGTACAGGAATATTTTTTTATTTTAATTATTGTTCAAGAACAGTTTTCTGCCTTTTACTCCCATTCCAACCCACCCACCCATCTCTCCCCACCTCCCTCCCATTTCCACCCCCCTTAGTTTTTGTCCATGTGTCCTTTATATTAGTTCCTGTAAACCCTTCCCATTCTACCCTGAAATTCCCTCTTCTCTCCCCTCTGGTCACTGTCAGCCTGTCCTCTATCTCAGTGTCTTTCATTATATTTTGCTTCTTTCTTTGTTTTGTTGTTTAGGTTCCTGTTAAAGGTGACATCATATGGTATTTGTTTTTCACTGCCTGGCTTATTTCACTTAGATAATGCCTTCCAGTGTCATCCATGCTGTCACAAAGGGTAGGAACTCCTTCTTTCTCTCTGCTGCATAGAATTCCATTGTGTAAATGTACCATAGTTTTTTGATCCATTCATTTATTGATGAGCACCTAGGTTGCTCCCAGCAGTTAGCTATTGTAAATTGTACTGCTATGAACATTGGGGTGCAAAGGTTCTTTTGGATTGGTGTTTCAGGGTTCTTAGATATAGTCCCAGCAGTGGAATTGCTGGGTCAAAAGGAAGATCCACTTTTAGTTTTCTGAGGAAGTTCCATACTATTTTCCACAGTGATTGTACTAGTCTGCAGTCCCACCAACAGTGCACTAGGGTCCCCTTTTCTCCACACCCTCTCCAACACTTGTTTGTTGCTTTTTTTATGATGGCCATTCTGATTGGTGTGAAGTGGTATCTCATTGTGGTTTTAATTTGCATCTCTCTGATAGCTAGCGATATTGAACATCTTTTCATGTGTCTCTGGATCCTCTGGGTGTTCTCCTTGGAGAAGTGTCTGTTCAAGTCCTTTGCCTATTTTTTAATTGGGTTGCTTGCCTTCTTAGAGTGGAGTCATGTAAATTCTTTATATATTTTGGAGATTAAACCCTTGTCTGAGGTATCATCGGCAAATATGTTTTCCCATACAGTTGGATCTCTTTTTATTTCAATACTGTTTTCTTTAGCCATGCAGAAGCTTTTTATTTTGATGAGGTCCCATTTGTTTATTCTTTCCTTTATGTTTCTTGCTCTAGGGGACATGTCAGTAAAAAAGTTTTTGCATGATAGATCTGAGATTATCCTGCCTATGTTCTCCTCTAGTCCTTTAATGGTGACACGGTTTGTATTTAAGTCTTTTATCCACCTTGAATTTATTTTTGTGTAAGGTGTAAGTTGATACTTGAGTTTCATTTTTTTGCATGTAGCTGTCCAGTTCTCCCAACACCATTTGTTGAAGAGGCTATTTTTGTTCCATTTTATGTTGCAGCCTCCTTTGTCAAATATTAATTGATGATAAAGACAGGTTTATTTCTGGGCTCTCTGTTCTGTTCCATTGGTCTGTGTGCTGTTTTTATGCCAGTACCAGGATGTTTTCATTACAGTGGCCTTGTAGTATAGTTTAGTATCAGGTGTTTTGATCCCTACTAGTTTTCTCTTCTTTCTCAACATTGCAGCAGCTATTCAGGGTCATTTATGGTTCCATATAAATTTTTGAAGTGTTTTTTCTATGTCTGTGAAATATGCCATTGGTAGTTTAATAGGTATTGCACTGAATCTGTAAATTGCTTTGGGTAGTATGGACATTTTGATGATGTTAATTCTTCCAATTTATGAACACAGTATATATTTCCATTTGTTTGTGTCTTCCTTGATTTCTTTCTTCAGTGTTGTGTAGTTTTCTGCATACAGGTCTTTTACCTCTTTGGTTAGGTTTATTCCTAGGTATTTTATTTTCCTTTTTGCTACTTCAAATGGGATTTCTTCCTTGATTTCTGCTTCTGATGTTTCATTGATGGTGTACAGAAATGCCTTTGATTTCTGGATATTGTCTTTGTATCCCACTGTTTTTCCAAATTCATTTATTAAGGCAAGCAGTTTTTTGGCTGAGTCTATAGAATTTTCTATGCACACTATCATGTCATCAGCAAACAGTGACAGTTTTGTTTCCTCCTTTCCGATTTGGATGGCTTGTATTTCTTTTTCTTGTCTGATCACTGTGGCTAAAACTTCCAGTACTATACTGAATAGAAGTGGTGAAAGTGGACAACCTTGTCTTGTTCCTGATCTTAGTGGAAAAGATTTTAGTTTTTGCCCATTGAGTATGATGTTGGCTGTAGGTCTCTCATATATGACCTTTATTATGTTGAGGAATGCTCCCTTTATTCCCACTTTGCTGAGTGTTTTTATCATAAATGGGTACTGTACCTTATCAAATGCTTTTTCTGCATCTATTGACATAATCATGTGATTTTTGTGTTTGCTTTTGTTATGTGATGTATTACATTTACTGATTTGTGAATATTGAACCATCCTTGCATGCCTGGAATGAATCCCGCTTGGTCATGGTGTATGATCCCTTTAATGTATTGTTGGATGCAGTTTGCCAATATTTTGTTGATGATTTTAGCATCTATGTTCATCAGCGATATTGGCCTGAAGTTTTCTTTCTTTCTTGTGTTTTATCTGGTTTTGGGATTAGGATGATGCTGGCTACATAAAAAGAGTTTGGGACTCTTCCATCTTTTTGGATTTTTTGGAATAGTCTGTGAAGGATAGGGGTTAGCTCTTCCTTAAATGCTTTATAGAATTCTCCTGTGAAACCATCTGGTCCAGGGTTTTTGTGTGTCGGGAGTCTTTTTTATTACTACTTCAATTTCTTTTGCTGTTATTGGTCTGTTCAGGCTTTCTGCTTCTTTTCCTTGAGTTTTGGAAGATTATATTTTTCTAGAAATTTGTCCATTTCACCTAGGTTTTCAATTTTCTTGGCAGACAGTTCTTCATAGTAGTTTCTTACAATCCTTTGTATTTCTGTGGTGTCAGTTGTAATCTCTCCTCTTTCATTTCTGATTGTGCTTATTTGAGTCTTCTCTCTTTTTTCCTTGATGAGCCTGCTTGAAGGCTTGTGGATTTTGTTTATGTTTTCAAAGAGCCAGCTCCTGGATTCATTGATGCTTAGAATTGTGCTCTTAGTCTGTATGTCATTTAATTCTTCTCTGATATTGGTTATTTCCTTCCTTCTACTTGCTCTGGGCTCTCTTTGTTGTTGTTCCTCAAGTTCTTGTATATGTAGGGTTAGGTTGTTTGTTTGAAATGTTTCTATCTTTTTTAGGTAGGCCTGCATTGCTATGAAGTTCCCTCTCAGGACTGCCTTCACTGTGTCCCATAAGTTTTGGATTGTTGTGAGTTCATTTTTGTTTCCAGAAACCTTTTGATTTCTTCCCTAATTTCATTCTTGACCCATTCATTGTTTAATAGCATGCTGTTCAATCTCCATGATTTTGAGTGTTGGGGATGTGTTTTCCTTAAGCTTGGTTTCCAGTTTCAGTCCCTTGTGGTTGGAGAAAATGCTTGGTATGATTTCAATTTTCTTGAATTTATTGAGGCTTGTTTTGTGTCCCATCATGTGGTCTATCTTTGAAAATGTTCCATGTACATTTGAAAAGAATGTGTATTTAACTTCTTTGGGATGAAGGGCTCTCTCTACATATATCAGTTAAGTCCATTTCATCTAGGGCATTGTTCAATGCCACAATGTCTTTGTTGATATTTTGTTTGGAAGATCTGTCCATTTTTGACAGTGAGGTGTTAAAATCCCCTACTATAATTGTGTTGCTGTCAATATCTTTCTTGAAGTCCTCTAAGATTTTCTTTATGTATTTGGGTGCTCCTATGTTGGGTGCATATGTATTTGCAATGTTTATGTCTTCTTGCTGTATTCTTTTCTTGAGTATTATGAAGCAACCTTCTGGGTCTCTCTTTATGGCCCATTTTTGGAAGTCTATTTTGTCTGATATGAGTATTGCTATCCCAGCCTTTTTTCCCTATTTGCTTGGAAAATTTGTTTTCAGCCCTTCACTTTTAGTCTGTGTAGGTCTTTTGTCCTGAGGTGGGTCTCTTGTAGGCAGTGTATGTGTAGGTCATGCTTTCTTATCCATTCAGATATTCTATGTCTTTTGATTGGAGTATTTAATGCATTTACATTTAAAGTTATTATTGATAGGTACTTAATCATTGCCATTTTCATGCCTGTGTTCCTCTCTATCTCTCTCTTTTCCTTCCTTTCCTTAAAGCAGTCACTTTAGCATCTTATGCAAGGCTCCATGGAAGTGTATTCTTTTAGACTTCTTTTGTCTGGGAAGCTCCTTTTTTGGCCTTCTATCTTGAATGAGAGCCTTGTTGGGTAAAGTAGCCTTGGTTGCAGACCTCTGGTACTCATTACTTGGAATATTTCTTGCCATTCTCTTTTGGCTTGGAGTGTTTCCATTGAGATGTCAGTTGCTAGCCTTATCGGGGCTCCCTTGTATG
>PVIA01015990.1:0-20652 GCA_004024845.1 Tonatia bakeri | reverse complement strand
GGAGTGAAGGGGGAAAATGGGACAACTGTAATAGCATAATCAATAAAATAAAGAATTAAAAAATGTTAAGATTTCTTGCTTTTTATGACCAAGTAGTATTCCATTGTATAAATGTAATACACCTTTTTTACCCACTCATTAAAGTATGGGTACTTGGGTCGCTTCCAAACCTTGGCTGTTGTAAATAACACTGGAATGAAGACAGGGGTGAAAATACTCTTTCAAATTAGTGTTTTGTTTTGTTTTCTTTCGGATATATTTCCACAAGTGGAATTACTGGGTCATAAGGCAATTCCATTTTTTTAATTTTTTTGACGGATTTCCACTGGTGTCTTATGGTTGCTCCAATCTGCATTTCCACCAATAGGGCATGAAGGTTCCCTTTTCTCCACATTAGTGCCAACACTTGTTTGTTGATGTCAGGCATTTTGAGAGGTGTGAGGTGGTATATCGTTGTATTTTTTATTTGCATTTTTTGTGTTGAATAGTGATGTTGAGCAACATTACATATTTCTGTTTATATCTATATATCTTTTTTATTTTTTTATTTTTATTTTTTTAAGATTCTTTTTAAGATTTTATTTATTTTTAGAGAGGGAAGGGAGGGAGAAAGAGAGAGAGATAAACATCCATGTGCAGTTGCTGGGGGCCGTGGCCTGCAACCCAGGCATGTGCCCTGACTGGGAATCGAACCTGCGATGCTTTGGTTCACAGCCCGCGCTCAATCCACTGAGCTACGCCAGCCAGGGAACGTCTATATATCTTCTTGGAGATGTGTCTATTTAGATCTTCTGTCCACTTTTTGATTTCACTATTTGTTTTGCTGGTATTAAGTTGTCATAGTTTTAAAATAAATTTTGCATATTAACTACTTATCAGATGTACAATAGGTGAATATCTTCTCCCATTCAGTGGGGTGTCTTTTTGTTTTGTTGATGGTTTTATTTGTTGTGCAAAAACTTTAAAGTTTAATGTAGGGCTTTATTTGTGTGGGTGTCCCTTGCCGGAGGAGATATATCTTAAAAAAAATGTTGTTATACAACTGTCAGAAAGTTTACTGCTTGTGTTTTCTTTTAGTTTTATTGCATAAAGTCTTACATATAAGTATTTAACTCACTTTGAGATTACTTTTGTGTATTGTATAAGAAGGTATCTAATTGTTTTGTTTTTGTTTTTTGCATGTATCTGTCCAATTTTCCTAACACCATTTACTGAGTAGACTGTCTTTGCCCCATGGCATGTTTTTGCCCCTTTTGCCAAATATTAATTACCATAAAAGCATGGGTTTATTTCTTGGCTCTCTATTCTCTTCCATAAATTTATATTTCTGTTCTTACAACAGTACCATACTGTTTTGATTACTAATGTCTTATAGTTTGCCACAATGGTTAAATTTATTCTTAGACACCTTATTTTTGTATACAATTGTAAATGGGATAGTTTCCTTTGTTTTCCTTTCTGATCATTTATAATTGGTGTATAAAAATTCCACTAATTTTTGGTTTTTAATTTTGTATCTTGGTAGTTCACTAAAGTCATTTATCAGTTCTAGTACTTTTGTGGTGGAGTGCTTAGAGTGTTATATATACAGTACCATGTCATCTGCATATACAGTTTTACTTTTTCTTTTCTAGTATGGTTGGCAATGACATCATTTTTTGTTTGATTGCTGTGGCTAGGACTTCTAGAACTATGTTGAATGAGAGTGGAGAAAGTGGACACCACTGCCTTATTCCTGATAATATGGGAAAGACTTTAGTTTTTAACAGTTTAATATAATGTTAATTTTGGGTTTCTCATATACAACTGTTATTAGGTTGAGGTATGACTCCTCTATTTCTACTTCACTCAGAGTTTTTATCAGAAATAGGTGCTGGATTTTGTCAAATAATTTTTTCTCTATCTGTTGGTATGATCATATGATTTTTATCTCTCCTTTTATTCATGTAGTTCATCATGTTTATTGATTTGCAGATATTGTACCAACCTTGCATCCCAGGACTCAATCCCAGTTTATCATGATGTGTGATCTTTTTAATGTATTGATGTATTTTTTTATTAATATTTTGTTGACAATATTTGCATCTATATTCATCAAGGAAATTGGCCTATTAGTTTCTCTATCTGTAGTGTCATTGTCTGGTTTTGGAATTATAATATTGCTGGCCTTGTAAAATGATCTTGAAGATTCTTCCTTCTCTGGAATTTTTTGTAATAAGTTGAGAAGGATAAGCTTAATTATTCTTTGAGTGTTAGGTAAAATTCACTTGTGAAGCCATATAGTCAAGGACTTTTGTTTACTGCAAGTCTTTTTGTTAAGGCTTTGAATTCATTCATTGTACTTGCTTTGTCCAGATTTTCTGTTTCTTCTTAATTCAGTTTTAGAGATTGAATGTGTCTAGAAATTCATCCATTTCACCCAGGTTCTCAATTTTTTGGCATGTACGTGTACATAATATTTTCTTATGATCCTTTGTATTTCTCTTATGATCCTTTGTATTTCTCTGGTATCAGGTCTTACTTTTTTTCTTTCATTTGTGATTTTATTTATTTTGATCTTCTCTCTTTGAATATGATTAAATGTTTATTTTAAATGTTGATGAATCTGAGTAAAGGTTTAATGAACTTGTTTATCTTTTAATAGAACCAGCTTTTGGCTTCACTGATTTTTTTTGTATTTTTTTAGAATCTATTTTATTTATTTCTGCTTTAATCTTTATTATTTTCTTCTTTCCATTCACTTTTGGTTTGGTTTGTTGTTCTTTACCTTATTTAGGTGTATGAAGAAATGTATATTTGAGATTTTTTGTTTGTTTCGTGACTTAGGTGTGTATTACTCTAACTTTTTCTGTTACAACACATTTCACTGTGCCCCATAGATTTGAGGGTATTGTGCTGTCTTGCCTTTTGAATATATATTTGTTGATTATTGGATTCTAAGATAACAGGATGTTTTTTCTTCTATTTCTTTAATGGGTTTTCAAGGAGGAGCAACATCAGAGAATCAGCAAGCAGATATGTTAGCATGAAGATGACTCTGAGAGTGGGTAAAGGGAAGTTGCTTCTAGGGGGAAAAAGGTAGAAGTGTAAGCATGTAAGAATTTTATGAACAACTTCTCTTTCCACAGAGAAATTACATGTTATCATCAAGTAAAAATGACAGAGTATGTCTCCACCAATATTATTGCTTTGCAATAGTATTTTGTGTTATTGTCTCCTACTAGAAATGTTTCACTTTTTCACAAGAGATATTATTTAGGACATATTATGATCATTGGGAATTCTACCTTGTGGGGTTTTTTTTTTTTTTGAAGTCCTTTCTTTGTGCATTAAAAACATTCCCCACTTTTAGGTTCTGAGAAAATTCCATACTGTTTTCCACAGTGGCTGCACAAGTTTGCATTCCCACCAACAATGCACTGGGGTTCCCTTTTTCCCACAACCTCTCCAACACTTGTTGTTTGTTGCTTTTTTTATGATGGCCATTCTGACCAGCGTGAAGTGGTATGTCATTGTAGTTTTAATTTGCATCTCTCTGATAGGTAGCAATACTGAGTGTCTTATCATGTGTCTCTGGATCTTCTGTATGTCCTCATTGGAGAAGTGTCTGTTCAAGTTCTTTGCCCATTCCTTAATAAGGTTGCTTGTCTTCTTAGATGGGAGATGTATACGTTCTTTATATATTTTAGAGATTAAGCCCTTGTCTGAGGTATCATTGGCAAATATGTATTCCCATACTGTTGGTTCTCTTTATTTTAATACTGTTTTCTTTTTTAGCTCTGTAGAAGCTTTTAATTTTGATGAGATCTTATTTGTTTATCCTTTCTCTTATGTTCCCTCCTCTAGGGGACATATTAGTAAAATGTTGCTGCATGAAATCTCTGACATTTTCCTCCCTGTGTTCCCCTCTAGGATTTTAATGATGCCAAGGCTTATATTTAAATCTTTTATCCACTTTCAATTTATTTTTGTGTATGGTGTAAGTTCATGCTCGATTTTCATTCCTTTAAACAACACTTTAAGCAGGCTCATCAAAAATAAAAAAAGAGAGAGGACCCAAATGAGCACAATCAGAAATGAAAGAGGAAAGATTACAACTGACACAACAGAATACAAAGGATTGTAAGAAATTCCTATGGAGAACTATATGACAAGAAATTTGAAAACCTAGGTGAAATGGAAAACTTTCTAGAAGAATATAATCTCCCAAAAACTCAATGAAGAAGAAGCAGAAAGCCTGAACAGACCAATAACAGCAGATGAAATTGAAGCAGTAATCAAAAAACTCCCAACACACAAAAGCCCTGGACCGGATTCTACAGAACATTTAAGGAAGAGCTAAACCCTATCCTTCACAGACTACTAAAAAAAATCAAAATGATGGAAGAATATGAAACTCTTTTTTATGAAGCCAGCATCATCCTAATTCCAAAACCAGATGAAGACACAACAAAGAAAGAAAACTTCAGGCCAGTATCGCTGATAAAGATAGTTGCTAAAATCCTCAACAAAATATTGGCAAAGCACATCCAATGATACATTAAAAAGATCATACACCATGACCAAGTGGGATTCATCCCAGGAATGCAGGGGAGGTTCAACATTCATAAATCAGTAAATGTAATACACCACATAAAGGGAAACAAAGACAAAAAACACAGGATCATATCAATAGTTGCGAAAAAAGCATTTGATAAGGTACAGCACCCATTTATGATAAAAATACTCAGCAAAGTGGGAGTAGAGGGAGCATTCCTCAACATAATAAAGGCTATATATGAGAGCCCTACAGCCAACATCATACTCAATGGACAAAAACTAAAATCTGGGACTTCCAGCTGAGATGGAGGCATAGGTGGACCCACTGTACCTCCTTGCACAACCAAGATAGGGACAACAACAATTTAGAAACTGAATAACAACTAGAATTGACAGAAAATTGATCTGAATGAAAGTTGGACAACCAAGAAGTTGAAATAGACCCGTTCATCCAGACTGGTAGAGGGGCGGTGTTGGGCAGCCGGGCTAGGTTCGTGGTGCAGAGGAAAGCTGAAAGCACTGGGACGAGATGTGTAAGGCATATGGGGCACACAAGACCACAGCGGGTGGACCCTGAGTATGCTAGCGGGAACTGGCAGACCCCGGTCAAGGAGGAAAAACAGCAGACCCAGTGAGGAGGCGATTGTGAAGCAAGGCACTGCATGCAACCCAGGATCCCAGCACTTGGAAATAGAGCCTCAGGACACTGATTGAGGACACCTGTGGGAGTTGAGGCACACAAAGAGACACCCAGCCTCACAGGAGAGGTCTTTGCAGGGTCCCATGGTGTTCACAAGCCCATCCACAGGGGAATTGTCACCAGAGGGGCCCAGTTTGCCTGGGGGAAGCAGCAGAAGGGACTTAGGTCCCACAGAGAATGAAGCAAGCACCATTGTTCCCTCTCAAACCCACCCCTACATACAATGTCACAACCCAGCTACTGGAGTGCCCAGCCCTGGTGAAAATATAAGGCTCCAACCCTCACCAAAACAGGTGCAAACAAAAAAAAAAAAAAAAGGAGAGAGATTGCTCAAACAGATGACCAAATGAAAGACCCAGAACCCATCTTTTTAAGTGACCGAGAGATAGCCAACCTATCAAATGCACAGTTCAAAGCACTGGTGATCAGGATGCTGACAGAATTGGTTGATTTTGGTCTCCAATTAGATGAAAAAATAAAGGCTACAATAAGTGAAATGAAGAAAAATACACAGGGAACCAATAGTGATGGAAAGAAAGCTGGGTCTCACATCAATGAAGTAGACCAGAAGGAAGAAAGGAACAACCACACAGAAAATAATGAACAAATAAGAATTCAAAAAAAAAATGAGGAGAGGCTTAGGAGCCTCCAGTAAATCTTTAAACATTCCAATATTCAAATTATAGGGGTACCAGAAGGAGAAGAGGAAAAGCAAAAGTTATTTGAAAAAATAATAAAGGAGAACTTCCCCATTCTGACAAAGGAAATGGACTTCCAGGAACTTCAGGAAGCTCAGAGAGTACCAAAGAAGTTGGACTTAAGAAGGAATACACCAAGGCACATCATAATTACATTAGCCAAGGTAAAAATGAAGGAGAGAATCCCAGAAGCAGCAAGAGACAAGGAGACAGTAACCTACAAAGAAGTTCCCATCAGACTGTCAGCTGAGTTCTCAAAAGAGACCTTACAGGCAAGAAGGGGCTGGAAAGAAGTATTCCAAGTCATGAAAGGCAAGGACCTCCATCCAAGATTGCTCAATCCAGCAAAGCTTTCATTTAGAATGGAAGGGCAGATAAAGTGCTTCTCAGATCAGGTCAAGTTAAAGGAGTTCATCATCACCAAGCCCTTATTTTATGAAATGTTAAAGGGACTTATCTAAGAAAAATAAGATTAAAAAAACCATGTATAGTAAAATGACAGCAAACTCACAATTATTAACAACCACACCTAAAACAAAAACCTGAAGAAACTGAGCAAGCAACTAGAACAGGAACAGAACCACAGAAATGGAGATCACATTGAGGGTTAGCAACAGGGGAGTTGGAGGAGTAGAGAGGAGGAAAAAAGTATGGAGAATAAGTAGCATAGGTAGTAGGTAGAAAATAGACAGGGGGGGCAAGAATAGTAATGGAAATGTAGAAGCTAAAGAACCTATGACACATGGACATGAACTAAAGGAGGGGGAATGTGGGTGGGAGGGGGTGTGCAGGGTGAAGGGAAGTGAAAGGGGAAATGGGGCAACTGTAATAACATAATCAATAAAATATATTTTAAAAAAACGAAAATATTTTCCACTAAGATCAGGAATAATACAAGGTTGTCCACTTTCACCACTTCTATTCAATATAGTATTGGAAGTTTTAGCCACAGCAATCAGACAAGAAAAGGAAATAAAAGGCATCCAAATTGGAAAGGAGGAAACAAAACTGTCATTCTTTGCTGATGACATGATAGTGTATGTAGAAAATCTTATAGACTCTAACAAAAAAACAACTTGACCTAATAAACGAATTTGGCAAAACAGCGGGATACAAAATCAATATCCAGAAATCAAAGGCATTTCTGTACATCGCCAATGAAACAGCAGAAGCATAAATCAAGGAAAAAATCCCATTTGAAATAGCAAAAAGAAAAATAAAATACCTAGGAATAAACCTAACCAAGGATGTAAAAGACCTGTATGCAGAAACTACACAACACTGAAGAAAGAAATCAAGGAAGACACAAACAAATGGAAACATATACCATGTTCATGGATTGGAAGAATTAACATCATTAATATGTCCATACTACCCAAAGCAGTTTATAGATTCAATGCAATACTTGTTAAAGTACCAATGGCATATTTCACAGACATAGGACAAACACTTCAAAAACTTATGTGGAACCATAAATGATATCGAATAGCTGCTGCAATTTTGAGAAAGAAGAGCAAAGTAGGAGGGATCACAGTATCTCATACCGAACTGTATTACAAGGCCACTGTAATTAAATCAGCCTGGTACTGGCATAAAAACAGGCACATGGACCAATGGAACAGAACAGAGAGCCCAGAAATAAACCCAAGTCTCTATGGTCAATTAATATTTGACAAATGGGACAGCAACGTAAAATGGAGTGAAAATAGCCTCTTCAACAAATGTTGCTGAGAGAACCAGAGAGCTATGTGAAAAAAAAAATCATTTTAATGCTGTTTTATTTAGCTGTGCAGAAGCTTTTTATTTTTATGAGTTCCCACTTGTTTATTATTTCCTTTATGTTTCTTGCTCCAGAGGACATATCATTGAAAATATTCCTTTGTAGAATATCTGCAACTTTCCTGCTTATGTTCACCTCTAGGACTTTTATGGCGTCACAACTTCTATTTAAGTCTTTCACCCACTTTCAATTTTTTTTAAATTTTATTTTAATCATTGTTCAAGTACAGATTTCTCCCCTTTACTCCCAATCCAGCCCACATACCCCTCCCTCCCAACCTCTGTCCCATTACCACCCTCCCCCTAGTTTTTGTCCATGTGTCTTTTAACTTTGTTCCTGTAAGCCCTTCCCCTTTTCCCCTGAAACTCCCTCTTCTCAAAAATATGGAAAGCTTCACGAATTTGCGTGTAATCCTTGAGCAGGGGCCATGCTAATCTTCTCTATATCATTCCAATTTTAGTGTTTGTGCTGCTGAAGTGAGCACCAATTTAACCTTTTGTGTTGTGTAAGTTGGTGATCCATAAATCAATGGGTCAAAAACTTTTGGTACATTTACACAATGGGATACTATGCAGCTGAAAGAAAGTAGGATCTCCTACCACTGGAGAGAGCATTATGCTAAGTGAAATAAGCCAGGTGGTAAATGGCAAATACTATATGATATCATCTGTAAGTGGAACCTAATCAACAAAACATACAATCAAGAAAAATACAACCAGAGATGTTGAAATAAATAAGAAACTGACAGTAACCAGAGAGGAGGGGGGAAAGAATAATAGGGGATAAAAGGAGAAGGGCCATCAAGGAATATGTATAAAGGACACATGGACAAAGGCAAAGGAGGTAGGTTTGAGGGTGCAAGGTGGGTATGGGTGGGGTAGAGGGCATGGTGGGGTGAAAATGGTGACAAGTGTACTTGAACAACAACAAAATAAATAAATACAGAAAAAAGAAAGAAAAAAATTTCCCCAAAATTTGTATAAATATTTGGAAGTGCTGACAATCTGTATAAGTTCTTTTGCACTTAAGTGTGAATAGGGAACATCTTAGGTGAAAGTGCAGATCCTATTCCAATGTGTTTACACATTCCAAAACTGTCACTCAGGTTGTTTATAAGGAGCATCAGAGACTAGTGTCTAGTATGGTCAACATGTGAGGAACATGTGTGTTCCTTAGATGTGTTTACTCATTCACAGCAATTAGGTCCATGCCTATAACTTACAAAAATCGTAGCTGTGATGCTAATGGAGAGTTTATGTGTAGCTGGTCATAGATTCCAAGGCATTTTCAGTCATGTAGAGGAGAGATAAAATGGTACACAAACAGCTGAAATAAAAGGAAGTCATGACAGAGATGGGGGTAAGAGACCCTCCCTTTTCACTCTTGAGGGATCATGGGATTGAAGACCTTGGGCTTCTTATTCTGGTTTCACAGCAACATGAAGTGAACCCATCATCTTTCCTGAGTTGTTCATTTCTACTTGGGCAACACAATCAGGTCTTTTTTGTCTTCTTCCTCCCAGGACACAGTAGATGCAGGGTGTGGATAATCAATATAGTATTCCATCTTTCTGGATGATAAAGACGGTGTGTCTTGTAGATCAGGTGTTTGATCTGCAGTGAAAAATGGATATCTGGGGGCAGCTGTGGGAGGGAATAGGCAATCCTGCCCAGATTATGGGAAGTACTGTTATTAAGAAAGTGTCTCCTAATTTACTATTTTTGGTAAGTATCACATTTCATATTATATTTTCTTAAATCCCACATTATACTAAATATATAAAAGTAAAATAGGTGTATTTAAGTTTCCTATTTAAACCTCATTGCTTACTTTCCATCATCACTGCAGTTGTTATCAGTATTTCCATTGCTGAGAATGACATTATTTGTTGAGGAAAAAATTACAAACCCTAGATCAAAGATGGCAGAGGAGTGAGTGGAAGGTACACTAACCTCCTTCCAGGACCAATCTGGAATTACAACTAATTTTTGGAGAAATCATCTGGAATAAACAACTGAACAATATTGAGAGAATTATTATAATCACACAGATAGAAGAAACAGCTTCAATACAACATGACTGGTAGTGCAGTGGAGAAGTGAGAAGGCTGGCTGGGCACCCATGGGTGGAAGCTGAAGTGCTTGAGGGATATTTCCGTGGCTGGGAGAATAACCTGGAGATGTGTGGGGTCTAAACCCCAGACTGGGCTCCCCAGCCTAAATCACCAGAGCCTGAAAATTACACAGATAATATCAAGCTATGAAAAATGGCTGGGTTTCTCTCTGTCAGAGAAGGCAGGAGATGCAAAGAGTCATTTACAGGGTAAATGCAAAAAAAATCATATTCAGCCACTTAACCTGGTCTCTAGAAGGTAGGGGGGCAGAATGGACTAGATATGCTTGAAGAGACACTGCAGATTTTGGCTTTGGGGAGAGAAAGGAAATATCCTGGAGTGGCTGCCAGGATCCTGGTGCTGAGTCATCATCCCCATACTGCAAGATCATTCTTGCTAAGGCAGACCACTCCCCTCTGAGTGGCAGCAGTCTGAGGGGAAGCAATAACCCTGCCCCCAGGAGTTACTCTGTTAAGCCCTGTGATGCTTAAGCCTGACTGTTGAATGCAGGGTAACTAGATTAACAACTGAAAGAGTCAGCCACAGACAGTATATCCCTGGTAATATTGAGCAGCCTGCCTAAGGCCAGATGGGGTCAACATCTGACATCACCAGAGGCAGATCCAGAAAGAAAAAATAAATAAATAAATACTAGATGCTATTTTGATGGAATCCACCATGGTCTTCTCCGTGATTTGTGATATTTTCTTTCCTGCATATTTTTTTCAACATTCGTTTCTTGTCCTTCAAGTTTGTGCATATTAAGTCACTAGATTTTATGTTATAGTTTATTTCAATTCTCATATTTTGTTCCTCCCTTCTGTTATCCCATTTTACCTTCTTCTTTCTTCTAATTTTCATTTTAAATTTTTCTTTTTCTCTTGGTACAACTTATTTCCATTCTTTTTTTTCCAAAGATTTTATTTATTTATTTTTAGAGAGGGAAGGGAGGGAGGGAGGGAGGGGGAGAGAGAGAGAGAGACATCAATGTGCGGTTGCTGGGGGCTATGGCCTGCAACCTAGGCATGTGCCCAGACTGGGAATCGAACCTGTGTTGCCTGGTTTGCAGCCCATGCTCAATCCACTGAGCTACACTAGCTAGGGCTCCATTCTTCACTTTTACTATTTCTCCCCCATCCAGGCTCTCAAAACCAAATTTCTTGTCAATGGTCATCTCACATTCTTTTTCTTACTCTTAAAATACCCATTTTTTCTCTCTCCAACCTTAGCAATCTTTGCTCACTGGTTGTAGATAGGGTAGCTGTTGTTGCTTTTTTCCCCCAATTTTATTTCCAGATCTTCACTATTTTTGCATGTCAAATTTCAAATTAGACTGTTTCCCACTCTTACTCCATTCTGTTTTCATCCAGCCTATTCTGTTTTTGGTCTCAAATTTTATTTTTTTCCTGTCTTAGCCTGGTTTGGTTTTCTTTTTGTTTTTGTCTCTTTCATCCTACCCTTTTTTTTTCTCTTATTTTTATTTCAAATTTTATTTTTCCTTATCTTAGCCTGGTTTTTGTTCCTCATTCATAATATTCCCTCTCCATTTATCATCTGAAAATTATTTGCCCTTCCTCTAAACATCTCTTAACCTTTCTTCTCTTACTTTTTCTCCTCTAATTCCCATCTCACTATATTAATATTAGCTAATTTGTTGTTTAAAGTGTTGTGGTGGACCTTTTTTCCTATTTGATTGCAATTTTGTTCAATTATCCACTTACTTTTTTAAAATTTTTATCTCTTTTTCATTTTATTTTATTTGTTTAAATTTCTGTTTAAACCTAATACTATATGCTTCCCTCCTCTTATTCCATTCCACTTAATCCATTCCCTTTTTGATTTATGATATATATTTTACTTTATCTCTTCACGTTGCTCTGATTCCCTACTTTTATTAGCCGTCTTCCCTCCACCTTCTCAAAATCATTTTTCTTTCAGTAGGTCATCTCATATTGGCTCTCCTTTCATATAATGCTTTTAATCTCTTACACTATTGTTAATACTAGTTCATTTCCTATTGATAGTGGGATTGTGGGTGAGATTTATTTTTGTTGGTGTGGGTTTGGATCCTGGACACTGTGGTTTTCTTTTGGCAGCACCTACACAACAGCATGCAAGATGTTGTTGATGGAGTGACCTTCAGTAAGACAGCTGGAGGGAAGGACCCACCAAAGAAAAAAACAACAACAGTAAAAGCACAATTACATTCAGAGACCCCCCCAAAAAAAAAACCATAAAGGGCATCCCAAAACCATCAAACTCAGTAGATCAAGGAAACTGAACCACTAAATCCCACAGGTCTTGTACCACAAATACAGGGAGACAAAGCAGATAAATTTAAGAAGCAGCAGCTAACAAGAAGAGTCTATCCTAAGATAGGGAGACAAAGAAACAACCCTAAATCAAAAGGAAAGGGTGAATCTCCAGAAAGAGTGCTAAATGAAAGAGAGGCAAATAAACTATCAGACATTGAATTCAAAACAATGGATATAATATAAAGAAGCATAATGAGCTCTGTGAGAATTATAAAGAATTACTACAGGAAAGCTAAAAAGGAACTCACTGCTAACTACATCAGCATGAAAGACAATATAGAAATTATCAATAAGAACCAGGAGAAAATGAAGAATAGAATTTTTGAACTGAAGAACATAACAGAAGGAAGTAAAAGCAGGCTACATAAAGCAGAGGATCACATGAACAAGCTGGAGGACGAGGTAGAAAAAAAATATCAGAATGAGCCAGAAAAAATAAAAATAAAAAGACTCAAAAAGAATGAAAAGGGGTTAAGTGAGGTGCAGGACAACATGAAACATAATAATATTCATACATAAGGGATAGAAGGAGGAAAAGAAAAGAAGCAAGGGATAGAAAAGCTGTTTTAAAAAGTAATGGTGGAAAACTCCCATAATTGGTAGCCAGAAAAAGTCATGTGACTCAAGGAAGCACAGACAGTACCAATCAAGATGAACCCAAAGAACCCTACACCAATATACATCATAATTAAAATGGCAAAATTCAGCCCCAGCTAGTGTGGTTCAGTGGATTGAGTGCTGGCCTGCGAAAGGAAGGGTCATCTGTTTGATTAAAGTCTGGGGCACATGCCTGGGTTGTAGGCCTGGTCCCCAGTAGGGGGCACATGAGAGGCAACCACACATGGATGCTTCTCTCACTCTCTTTCTCCATCCCCTCCCTTCTTTAAAAATAGAAGTGTAAAATCTTTAAAAATTAAAACGGCAAATGTCAAAGACAAAGAGATAATTTTAAAGTCATCAAAGGAAAAAGATGAAGGCACATAAGAAGGCACTCCAATAAGGCTAGCAGCTGACTTCTCAACTGAAATACCACAAACTAGAAGGGAATGGCAAGAAATATTCCAAGTAATGAAAATAAAATGTTTTCAATGAAGACTACTCTACCCAGCAAGGTCCTCATTTAACATTGAAGGCAAAAGGAAGAGTTTCCCAGGGAAAACAAATCTAAAAAAAATAAACCTCCACCAAACCAGCATTAGAAGACATGCTAAAGGGACTGCTTTAAGAAGATAGAGAAAAAGAGTGAGAGAGGAACACAGGTACAAAGGGGGGGGAGGCAATGAATCAAGTACCTATCAATAATAAGCTTATATGTAACGTGATTAAATGCTCCAATCAAAAGGTATATGGTATCTTAATGGATAAGAAAATATGATCAGCACTTATGCTCTCTACAAGAGATCCATCTTAGAATGAAAAACCTACACTGGCTGAAAAAGAAGGGATGGAAGAAATATTGCAAGCAAACAGACAGGAAAAAAAGCATGGGTACCAATACTTATATCATACAAAATAGACTTCAAAACAAAGGCCATAAAAAGACACAGAAAGATACTTCATAATGCTAAAAAGAAGAATACATCAAAAAGACATAAATATTATAAACATATATGTATACAATATAGGAGCACTCAAATATATAAGGAAAATCTTGGAGGACTTCAAGAAAGATATTGACAGCAACACAATTATACTAGGAGATTTTAACACCCCACTAAAAATTGATATATTTTTCCAAACAAAATATCTTAAGGATATTGTGGACTTCAACAGTGCCTTAGAACAAATGTATATATTTGATGTATATAGAACCTTTCATCTCAAAGAAACAAAGTACACATTCTTTTCAAATGCACATGGAATATTTCCAAAGGTAGATGACATGATAGGACACAAAACAAGTCTGAACAAATTCAAGAAAATTGAAATAAATATCAAACATTTTCTCAGACCACAAGGGCCTAAAACTAGAAACTAACTTCAAGGAAAATACTCAAAAACACTCAAATTGATGGAGGTTGAATAGCATGCTATTAAAAAATGAATGGGTTAATAATGAGATCAAGGAAGAAATAAAAAAGTTTACGGAAATAAATGAAAATGAACTCACAACAGTCCAAAACCTATGGGAAACAGCAAAGATGGCCTTGAGAGGGAAAATCATAGCAATACAGGTTTACTTTAAAATGATAGAAACATTTCAAATAACTAAACCCTACAGCTACAAGAATTGGACGAACAACAACAAATACAGCCCAGAGAGAGTAGCAGGAAGGAAATAACCAAGATCAGAACAAAATGAAACAGCATAGAGACTGAAAGAACAAATCTAAGGATCAACAAATCCAGGTACTAATTCTTTGAAAAGATAAACAAAATCAACAAGTCTTTAACAAAATCATCAAGAAAAAAAGAGAGAGGACCCAAATAAACAAAATCAGAATTGAAAGAGGAGAGACTTATACCACAGAAATACAAAGGAATGTAAGAAATTCCTATGAAGAACTGTATGCCAAGAAATTTGAACACCTGGGGAAATGGACAAATTTCTTGAGAAATATAATCTACCAAAACTAAATGAAGAAGCAGAAAAACTAAACACACTAATAACAGCGGGTGAGATCGAAGCAGTAATCAAAAAAATTCCCAGCACACAAAAGCCTTGGACCACACAGTGGCACAGGAGAATTTTATGAAACATTTAAAGAATAGCTAATCCATATCTTTCACAGATTATACCAAAAAAATCCAAGAAGAGGTAAGATTCCCAAAGTATTTTTATGAAGCTAGCATCATCCTAATCCCAAAACCCCTAATCCCAAAGATAAAGGCACAACAATTAAAGAAAACTACATACAAATATCACTGATGAACATAAATGCTAAAATCCTCAACAAAATTTTGGCAAACCACATGCAGCAATACATTAAAAATATCATACACCATGATCAAGTGGGATTCATCCCAGTGATGCAGGATGGTATAATATTTGCCAATCAATAAACACAGTACATCACATTAAAAAAAGGAAAGACAAAAAGCACACAATCATATCAATACATGCTGGAAAAGCATTTGATAAAATACAGCACTCCTTTATGACAAAAACACTGAGCAAAGTGGTAGTAGAAAGAGCATACGTCAACTTAATAAAGGCCATATACAAGAAAAATGCAGCCAGCATCATACTCAATGTGCAACAATGAAAATACTTCCACTAAGACCTATAATCAAACAAGGTGTTTGTTCTCATCATTTGTATTTAACATAATATTTGAAGTTCTAGCCACAGTCATCAGACAATAAAAAGAAATAAAAGCATCTGAATTTGAAATGAGAAAGTAAAACTATTATTGTATGCAGATGACATGATAGTGTACATAAAAAAAAAACCCTATAGACTACACAAAAAAACTACTTTACCCAATAAGTGAATTTGGCAACACAATGGGAAACAAAGTGAATATTCAGGAGCCAACAACAACAACAAATTATGAGAATCTGAATTGAGGAAATAAATCTCACTTGCTATAACAAATAATATAAAGTACCTAGTAATAAGCCTAACCAAGGAATTAAAAGACCTGTACTCAGAAAACTACAGAGCACTAAGAAATAAATTAAGGAAGACACAAAAAAATTGAAGCATATACCATGTTTATGGATTGGAAAAATTAATATCATTATAATGTCCATACTACCCAAAGTAATTTATAGATTCCACACAAAATCTATTAAAATACTAAGACATGTTTCACAGATATTGAACAATTATTTCAAAAATGTATATGGAACCATAAATAATCCTGAATAGCCTCAGTAATTGTGAGAAAGAAGAACAAAGTAAGAGGAATCACAATACATGACATCCAACTACAGTACAAGGTCACTGTAATCAAAACAGTCTGGTACTGGCATAAGAACAGACACATAGATCAATGGAACAGAATAGAGGGCTCAGAAATAGACCCATGACTCTAGGGTCAATTAATATTCAACAAAGGATGCTGGAGCAAAAAGTGGAGAAAAAATATTCTCTTCAACCCATGGTGTTGTGTGATCTGGACAGGTACATGCAAAAAAAAAAAAAAACAAGAAGAGAGAGAGGGAGGGAGAGGGAGGGAGAGAAAAGGAAAGAAAAGAAAAGAAAGAAAAAGAAAAAGAAAAAGAAAAAGGAAAAGGAAAAGGAAAAGGAAAAGGAAAAGAAAAAAGAAACTAGACCACAAACCATACACAAAAATGAACTCAAGGTGGATAAAAGGCTTAAATATAAGTTGTGACACCATAAATGTCCTAGAGAAAAACATTTGCTGGAATATTTCACATATTCCGTGCAGCAATATTTTCACTGATATGTCCTCTAGAGTAAGGGATATAAAGGAAAGAATAAACAAGTCGGCTCACATCTAATTTAAAAACAAAACAAAACAAAACTTCTGCATGCCTTAAGAAAACACGAGCAAAAAGAAATGATACTAATCACATGGAGAAACGTTTTTCTCAATATCTTGGACAAGGTTTGATCTCCAAAATGTATAAAGAACTAATGTAACTCCACACCAAGAAAACAAACAATTCAATTAAAAAAATGGGCAAGGGAACTGAACTGCTTATTCCCCAAGAAGCACATACAGAGGGCCCAGAGACATAAAAAAAGATGTTCAACCTCAAGAGACTTAAGAGACAATTAAATTAAAACCACAGTGAGTTTTGTTTTTACACTGGTCAGAATGGCCATCATAACCAAATAAATAAACAAGTGCTGGTGAGCTCGTGGAGAAAAAGGAACCTTTGTACACCGTTGCTGGGAATGCAGACTGGTAAAACCACTGTGGAAAACACTATTTTCTAAAAAATAAAGATGGGATTTCCTCAAAATAGTAAAGATGGCATCTCCTTTAACTAGGCAATTAGACATTTCAAATTTTTGAATTGAATTCACCTTTATGTTACACTGGACTCCTTGTATAGACAACGTTAACAGCATGCTGATGCCCGTTTCATAAAATTCAGTGTGATTTTACTATTTGAAATACACATGAAAGCTAAGCATTGTAGTTTTACATTAAAGACATAATGATAATCTTTTTTCTGAGGACTGGGTGCCAAAATTTTGATCATGCATGCAACCCTCAATTATAACATCATTTCAAAGGTACAGTATGATCTTTTTCATACTTTGATTTATAATGGTTTCTAGGTAAACGCAGAGGTTAAAAATAACTATTTTCTTATCAAATGTATCAGTAAGGAAATTTGTTATTTATTTTAAAATTTCCATCACATTTTAACAAAAAAAAATGTACTTGCATTGACAAAGTGTTACAGGAAGCAAATATGCGAAATAATTAGAATACAATATATACAGCTATCATATTAAAGGTATGGAAATGATACTATAAATAGAGACAAAGACTTAACTTTGCTTGAAGAGGTTAGATAAATGTTTATAAAATAAGTTACATTTTAGCCAGGATGAGGCATTTTATTTTATATGAAGATGAGAGTTGAAGTCATTTCAGGTAAACACAATATCACAGAGGTAATGGAATTATATAAGAGTTGCTTAACAATAAAAATTGCACTGGAAGCAAAAAAAAAACATTTTATGGAAATAAAGTAAGGTTTCATAGGAAGTGAAACTCAGATAAGTGAAGAACCAAGGCAAGAAAATGAAGGGACTTTTGGTCCATGCTAATGCACTTGGATTTTTCTGACAAATATGTTTAAGGCAGCAAAATGTGTTTTAGAAAGCCTACTACAAGTAGTCCTTGGAGGTTAGAGAGGAATAGGAGAAAATACACACAGAGAGACAAGTTTACAGGTATTAGGAACAATAGTACTCTCGAGACATGATGTACAAGTGGATATGGAGGTAAGAAGTTTGACATGAAAAATATTTCTATTGTACAACCACTTTGTAATTTAAGTCAAAGCTAATATTAGAATAAAAATACACAAAAAGGAACATGATACAAAAGAAAACCAGGAAATAATAAGTACTTTTCAGTAGTAACATTAAATATAAATTAATTAAACACTCCAATCAAAAGACATAGGGTGGGGCAGGTGGCATGCTGGGGTGAAAATGCAGGCAACTGTACTTGAACAATAAAAAAAGACATAGGGTAGCTGAATGGATAAGAAAACATGACCCACATATATACTGCCTAGAAGAGACCAAACTCAGCACAAAAGACCTACACAGACTGAGAGTAAGCGGTTGGAAAATAAATTACCAAAGCAAATGGACAGGGGAAAAAAAGCCTGGGGAACAATACTTATATCAGAAAAATTGATTTCCAGACAAGGGTCATAACAAGAGACAAAGAAGGTCATTTCATGATTCTAAAGGAAAGAATCCACCAGTAAAGTATAAACACTGTAAACATATATACATCCAGCATAGGAGCACCCAAATATATATTTAAAAAAATCTTGGACCTGTCTGGTGTGACTCAGTGGTTGAGCACCGGTCTGTAAGACAAAGGGTCACTGGTTTGATTCCCAGGCAGGGCACATGCCACGGTTGCCAGGCAGGTCCCCAGTAGGGGGTGTGTGACAGGCAACCACACATTGATGTTTCTCTCCCTCTATTTCTCCCTCTCCTCCCTTCTCCCTAAAAATAAATAAATAAAATAATTAAAAAAATATTGGATGGCTTCAAGAAAGATATTGACAGCAACACACTTACAGTGTGGGATTTTAACCCTCACTGTCAGCAATGGATAGCTCTTCCAAACAATGAATCAACCAGGACATTGAGGCATTGAACAACACAACAGATTAAATGGGCTTAACTGAAAAATACAGAATATTTCACTCCAAAGAATCAAAATAAATATTATTTTCAAATGCATGTGGAATATTTTTTAAGTCAGATCACAAGATAGTACACAAAACAAGCCTCAACAGATTCAAGAAAATTGAAATCATATCAAACATTTGCTGGAATCACAATTTCTTGAAACTAGAAAACAACCAAAAGGAAAACAAAATCAAAGGCAGTCAAATACATAAGACTGAGTAACATGTTATTAAACAATGAATGGGTAAGAGATGAGATCAAGGGACAGTTCAAAAAGTTTCTGGAAACAAAGAAAATGAACACACAATAACACAGAACCCATGGATCACAGCAAAGGCAGTCCTGAAAAGGAAGTTCAGAGCAATACAGGCTTATCTAAAGAAAAAATTCAAATAAAAGATCAAAACCTACATCTACACAAAATAGAGGAACAGCAACAAACAAACCCCAGAACAATTATAAGGAAGAAAATAATCAAGATCAGAGCAGAATTAAATGAAAAGGAGACAAAAAGAACAATCCAAAGATCAATAAATCCAGGAGTTGGTTCTCTAAAAGAAAAGCAAAATTGACAAGTCTTTAAGCAGACTCATCAAGAAAAAAAAAGAAAGAGGACCCAAATAAATAAAATCAGAAAAAAAGAGGAAAAATACAACCAATGCTACAGAAATACAAAGGATCATAAAAATTACTACGATCAAGCTTCTGGCCAAGATGGAGGCATAGGTAGTCACACTATACCTCCTGACGCAACCAAAACTAAGGACAACAAAAATTGAGAAACAAAAAACAACCAGAACAGAGAGAAATGAACTGAATGGAAGTCTGACTACCATACATCAAAACCGGTAAGGAGCAGCAGAGTCGGAGATCTACGGAGAGGGGTTGAGGGGTCCCGGCAGGAAAGAGCGGTGGCTGGCAGATGCAGACGCACAGGGTGCAGACCGCAGTTGGTGGACCAGTGGCAGACACTGGGCATGGGAGGCAACGAGCAGAACCAGTGAGGGGCGCAGGGCGGCTGGCTGTCCGCAGCCACACATTCGCGAGCAGACAAAGTAGGCAAAAACGGGCAGCAACACAGACCGCGCAACCCAGGGACCCAGTAGCGGGAAACAAAGCCTAAGAGCACCAACTGAAACCACCAGTGGGAGCTGAGGCGGGGAGATTCTCTCAGCCTCACAGGAGACTTCTCAGGGAAACCCACAGAGTCCGAGAAAGTACACAAGCCCACCCACCCGGGAGCCAGCACCAGAAGGGACAAGTTTGCTTGTGGAAGGTGGCAAGGGGGACTGAGGTCCTAGAGAGAGCAGAGCAGATGCCATTGTTCCCTCTCAGACCCCACCCCCACATTCAGCACCACACCCCAGTGACTGTGGTGCCTTGCCCTGGTGAACACCTAAGGCGCCGCCGCCAATAGGTAACAGCCATAGCCAGATCAAAGGAAAATAACAAAATAAAAAAGATGGCTCAAACACAATTAAAGGTCCCAGAGCCAATTTTTTTTAAGTGACCAAGAGATAGCTAACCTATCAGATGCACAGTTCAAAGCACTGGTGATCAGGATGCTCACAGAATTGGTTGAGTTTGGTCATAAATTAGATGAACAAATGCAGGCTACGATAAGAGAAATGAAGGAAAACACACAGGGAACCAAGAATGAGGGGAAGAAAACTGGGACTCAAATCAATGGAGTGGACCA
>PVIA01015989.1:0-20657 GCA_004024845.1 Tonatia bakeri | reverse complement strand
AATTAGACTGTCATCTGATTACTCATCAGAATCATTTCAGGCCAGAAGGGAGTAGGGTGAAATATTCAAGGTGATGAAAAGCAAGGACCTACAACCAAGGCTACTTTACTCAGCAAAGCTATCAATTAAAATTGAAGGAGAAATAAAGAGCTTCCCAGACAAGAAAAGTAAAGGGGATTGTTGACACCAAACCAGTACTGCAACAAATGTTAAAGGGCTTGCTTTAAGAACAAGAAAAGAAGAAAAAGAAACAGAGGAAAACACTCTAACAATAAAACAGCACTACATATGTATCTGTCAATAGTCACCTTATATGTAAAGGGCTTAAATGCTCCAACCAAAAGATATAGAGTTGCTAAATGGATGAGAAAACAAGACCCCTATATATGCAGCCTCCAAGAGACCCATCTCATATCGAAATATATACACAGACTAAAAAGGAAGGGGTTGGAAAAAGCTATTTCGTGCAAAGGGAAAAGAAACAAAACCTGGGGTATCAGTTCTTATGTCCAACAAAATAGACTTTAAAAAAAACCTATAGTAAGACAAAGAAGGACACTACATAATGGTAAAGGGGACAATCCTACAAGAGGCTATGACCTTAGAAAACAATTACATACTCAATGTAGGAGCATCTAAATATGTGAAGCAATCTTGATGGACATAAATGGAGAGATCGACAGAAATACATTCATAATGGAGGATTTTAACACCCCATGGACTTCAATGGATAGCTCTCCCAGACAGAAAATCAACAAGGAGACAGAAGTCTTAAATGACACACTAGATCAAATGAATTTAATTAATATCTTCAGAGCATTTCACCCCAAAGCAGGAGAATAAACATACTTTTAAGTGCACATGGAATGTTTTCTAGGATAGACTACATGTTAGGACACAAAACAAGTCTCAATAAATTTAAGAAGATTGAAATCATATCAAGCATCTTCTCTGACCACAATGCTATGAAACTTGAAAACCCCAATGTAATTTAAAATATTAAAAATGAAAAAATAGCAAACCATAAGATCACTTCAATAAATTCAGAAAAAAGTATTTTACAAAATCTAATAACCCTTTATGATAAAGATACACAGCAAATTAGGAAAGAAGAAAATCTCCTCAATCTGTTATGAAAGAACATCCGCAAAAAAAACCTATATGTAACATCATACTTATGGTGAAAGATGGAACACTTTGATCAGGAACAAGGGGAAAATATTTGCCCTCCACTTATATTCACTATTCTACTGGAAGTCCCAGTCAATATAGTAAGGCAAGACGAAGAAATAAAAGGTATACAGAGTAGAGTGGAAAAAGTAAAATGCATTTTATACTCAGATGACATGATAGTCCATATCATGAATGCTAAGGAATTTATAAAATAAGTTACTAGGATTAATAAATGAATTTAGCAATGTTATAGGATACAAGGTCAATATACAAAAATCAATTGCATTTCTGTATATTAACTGCAAGCTATTGGAAACTGAATTTTTAACAACTCTGTACCATAAATACTTAGAGATAAAAATCTAACAAAATATGTGCAAGATCTAAATCTGTGCATTGAAAAGTAGGAAACATTGCCAAAAAAAATTACAAAAGACAAGTATAGAGAGGTTTATCATGATTGGGCATATCAACATTCAATATTATCAGGATGTCCCCAAATTGATATAAAGAAACAATGCATTCTTTTTTAAAAATATATTTTATTCATTATGCTATTACAGTTGTCCCATTTCCCCCCTTCACTCCCCTCTGCCCTGTACACCCTCTCCCACCCACATTCCCCCTGTTTAGTTCATGTCCATGTGTCATAAGTTCTTTAGCTTCTACATTTCCCATACTATTCTTGCCCTCCCCTGTCTATTTTCTACCTACCATCCGTACTACTTATTCTCTGTACCTTTCCCCACTCTCTCCTCCTCCCACTCCCCTGTTGCTAACCCTCCATGTGATCTCCATTTCTGTGGTTCTGTTCCTGTTCTAGTTGTTTGCTTAGTTTGTTTTTGTTTTAGGTGTGGTTGTTAATAATTGTGAGTTTGCTGTCATTTTACTGTACATGTTTTTTTATCTTCTTTTTCTTAGATAGGTCCCTTTAACATTTCATAAAATAAGGGCTTGGTGATGATGAACTCCTTTAACTTGACCTTATCTGGGAAGCACTTTATCTGCCCTTCCATTCTAAATGAAAGCTTTGCTGGATAGAGCAATCTGGGATGGAGGCCCTTGCCTTTCATGACTTGGAATACTTCTTTCCAGTCCCTTCTTGCCTGCAAGATCTCTTTTGAGAAATCAACTGACAGTCTGATGGGAACTCCTTTGTAGGTGACTGTCTCCTTATCTCTTGCTGATTCTAGGGTTCTGTCCTTCATTTTAATCTTGGGTAATGTAATTATGATGTGCCTTGGTGTGTTCCTCCTTGGGTCCAACTTCTTTGGGACTCTCTGAGCTTCCTGGACTTCCTGGAACTCTGTTTCTTTTGCCAGATTGGAGAAGTTTTCCTTTATTATTTGTTCAAATAACTTTTCCACTTGTTGCTCTTCCTCTTCCCCTTTGGTACCCCTATAATTCAGATGTTGGAACATTTAAAGATGTCCTGGAAGTTCCTAAGCCTCTCCTCATTTATTTGAATTCTTGTTTCTTCATTCTTTTCTGATTGGATGTTTCTTTCTTCCTTCTGGCCCACTCCATTGATTTGAGTCAATGGAGTTTTCTTCCCATCATTATTGGTTCCCTGTGCATTTTCTTCCATTTCACTTAGCATAGCCTTCATTTTTTCATCTAATTTGCGACTTAATTCAACCAATTCTGTGAGCATCCTGATCACCAGTACTTTGAACTGTGAATCTGATAGGTTGCCTATCTCTATGTCGCTTAGTTGTATTTGCTCTGGCACTTTGATCTGTTCTTCCATTTGGGCCATTTTTTTTTTTTTTGGTCTCATCATACCTGTTAAGTATGAGGGGTGGAGCCTTAGGTGTTCACCAGGCGGAGCAACCCAGTTGCTGGGTTCTGATGATATATGGGGGGGTGGGGTCTGAGAGGGAAAAATGGCACTTGCTCTGCTCTCTGCCAGATTTCAGTCCCTCCACTTCCCCCAAGCAAACTGGGCCTTTCTGGTGCTGATTCCCATGTGGGTGGGCTTCTGTATGTTCTAGGACCCTGTGGGTCTCTCCAATGAACTTTCCTGTGAGTCTGGGAGTATCTCCCTGTGCCTCAACTCCCACAGGTGTTTTCAATCGGTGTTTTGAGGCTTTATTCCCTGCCTCTGGGTCCCTGGGTTGCACGATCTGCCCCACTCCCCAGTTTCGCCTGGTTTATCTGTGTGCAAATGTGGGACCACCTGGTCAGCCAGCCTCCTTGCATGCAGTGCCTCACTTCACAATCGCCATCTTGCTGGGTCTGCCTGTTGCCACCCGAGCCCGGGGTCTGCCAGCTGCCGTCTTGAATGCCTGTGGTGCCTTGTGGGCCCAGGGCCACTGTTTTTTGTGCTGTGACCTCTCTCTGCCCGGCCATCCAACTCTGCCCTGCCTACCGGTCTGAATGAATGCATCTATTTTAACTCCTTGGTTGTCGAACTTTCATACACTTCAATTTTCTGTCAGTTCTAGTTGTTATTTTGTTTCTAAATTGTTGTCCTTATTTTGCTTGTGGGAGGAGGCACAGTGTGTCAACCTACACCTTCATCTTGGCTGGAAGTTCCCTAGAAACAATGCATTCTTAATCAAAATGCTAGGAGAATTTTTAAAGAAACTGGCAAGCACATTCTAAAATTCATGTTAATTCCAAGAACCTAGAATAGTCAAATACAATGTTTTTAAGAGGCATCCAATTGATTGACTGATTGATTGCAAGGTCAGATCCTGTCTTTATTTAAAATTTCATATTTTGTTCAATATGGGTTTTCACATTAATTTTGACTTTTGAAAATATTGCAGTAAAGTACTATTCTTTTGTTTACTGAATTTGTGGATGCCTGCTTAATGTTTTTTTCCAGTTTTATTGAGATATAATTGACATATAACAATGTGTAAGTTTGATATACAATGTGATGATTTACTACACATATTCAAATACAATTTGAAAAAAGAAGAAGAAAATTGGAATACTTACAACAACTGACTTCAAGGCTCACTATAAAGATACAGTATTCAAGCAGTGTGTTATTGGCATGAATATAGGTAAATAGATCAATGGAACAGAGTAGAGAGTACAAAAATAGTCACACAGAATTGATTTTTGACAAAGATACAGAGGCAATTCATTAGAGAAAGGATAGTATTTTCAACAAATGGTGTTCAAATAACTAGATATCCATATGCAAAAAATAAACTTTGATGCATGCCTCCTCCCATTTTAAAAAATTAACTCAACATGATTATATACCTACATGAAAAATCTGAAGCTATAATACTTCCAGAAGAAAGCATAGTAGAAAATATTTTTTTCTTTGAGTTAGGCAAATCTTTCTCATATACGTATAACATTGAAAGCATGTTCTATTAAAAAAAGATAAATTGTAAAACCACTGTGCACATACTGAGATTACCACACTAAGTTTATATAGCAAATCTTTCATTTGTTTCCTTTTATTATTCTAATGTTTAATGACATATTTGGGAAGTCGTAGCACTTCCTCTTATATCTCATCTTCTTTTCCACCTCCTTTACCATACTTTTTAATTCAAAAAATTCTTAGAGGCAAGATAATGTCTTAACCACCACTTCAGCAAATATTTTTTTAAAGTTCTCTTAGTGAGGGTAAAGTAGGAACTTTATTCCAATAGTAAAAATTCTAGGTGTCCCCTCACTTCTGTTCTTGCTGTGGTGGCACTATGGGGCAGTAAGTAGGCTATGGAATCATAAAGTCCTGGGTTTGAATGCTGGCACTTAACAGCCAAGTAAACTTGAAACCTTACTTACCCTCCTTAGGTCTTCTTTTCCTTAAGATTGCAAAGAAAAAATTGAAACCTACATTGTGTGGTTGCTTTAGGGGTTAAATTAAATTGCATATCAAACAGACCTGATACAATACCTACAGAGTAGGTGGTCCATAAAGGGGAAATAGTTTTTGTTATTATGGCAGAACCAAGAAGAAATATATAAAACATTGGTAAATTGGACTTCATTAAGTTTAAATCTGTTCTTAGTAAAATGCTATTAAGAGAATGAAAAGAAAAACCTCAGATTGGGATAAATATTTGCAAATCCGTACTTAATGAAGGACTGGTATCCAAAAAAATATAAAGAACTTTCAAAAAGTAAATAGACCAGTAACCATTAAATAAGTTACATCAGTAGTTTTTTTTAAAAAAAATCCTTTAAAGAAAGTCATGAGACTAAAATGACTTTACCATAGTTTTTTTTCTTTAAGCCAACCTTCAAAAATCAGCAGTGAAAGACAAATACCATATGGTCTCACCTTTAACAGGAACCTAATCAACAATGCTGAGATTGAGAACAGGCTGACAGTGGCCAGAGGGCAGAGAGGAGGGAATTTCAGGGGGAAAGGGTGAAGGGTTTGCAGGAACAAGTATAAAGGACACATGGACAATAAGAGGGGAGTGGTAGTGGAAATGGGAGGGAGGTGGGGAGGGCTGGGGGAGTGGGCTGGGATGGAGGGAAAACGCAGAAAACTGTATTCCAGCAGTTAAAGATAGATGATGATAGATGATAGATAGATAGATAGATAGATAGATAGATAGATAGATAGATAGATAGATAGATAGATAGAAAGAATCATATAACCTCAACTTTCCTGGTGAAAAATTTAACTCATTTTTTGAAGTTAGAATAATCTGGATGCCCAAACTTTACCAAGACAGTGTGTTAAAAATTTTATAGGGAAATTTTGATTGTAAGCAGAAATAAAAACCCTGAGATAAGATACAAACAGATTTATTCCCTAATGTATGTTTTAAAAATATATTAACAAGGAAGTTTTTATCCCATTACTTCAAGAATGGTTTACTTAGGAGATCTGTTAATGTAATTCACCACAGTAAGAGACAAAAAGGAGAAAAAAATATGATTATCTTAGTTGTAGAAAAAGCAACTGATGAACATAACACCCATTCACAATTAAAAAAATAAAATAAAAACACAACAAATACAGAGGTGGAAAATGGTGTCTACCCAAGACCTACATCAAACCTAGTGCCATTATTATCCAACATATTGGATCTTCTAACAATGTACTGAGATGATAAAAGGAAAACAGGAATAAAAATAGAAATAAAAGATAAAAATATAATTCACAGAAAATATGGCTGTCTATGTAAAAATATCTATGAGAATCTATAAAGGAACTCTTAAGAGAATTCAACAAGGTTGCTAGATATGCTAGATACAAGAATTTGATACAAATGACAATAGTGTCCCTATACAGTAGCAATTAGCAGTTAAAATATAATTTAAAAGAAGGATCTCATTTGCAATAGAAAAAATATAAGGTATCTAATAATAAATCTAAAACCAGTATTTTAATTAAAATAATAATATTCAGGGTGGGGCAAAATTAAGTTTACAGTAAATGAAACAATTTATTTTTGTAGTATTATTTATTAATTATTTTATTATTTTCCATACAAACAACTGTAAACCTACTTTTGCCCCACCCTATATATTATCACATTTAAAATTAATTTCTATCTACTTAACTATTAATATTTTTGTCTCCATTCAATAAAAAATTTGAGTACATACTATGTGCCAGTCACTGTTTTTAGGGCCAGAGATGTAGTGATGAATGAGACAAAGTTCTAGCCTTCATAAAACTTACATTCTAGTTTGAGGGACTGATAATAAATAAGACAAGTAAAATATATAGCCTTATAAAAAGTACTTATAGAAAAATAAATCAAGTTAAGGAAATGGATGGCAAAGGAAGTGGTGTTTTAGAAGGAGTGGTAGAAGGGAAGGAGAAAACATATAGACAGAGACATGATGAAATGGGAGCTTGCCAAGGGAATATCAGGCAGGGAGCAGGGATACAAGGAAAGGAGAGCTTTCTAGGCAGAGAGGGCAGCAAGTGCTAAAGCCCCTAGCTAGGAAAAGCATGGCAGGTCTAAAAGAGCAACACAAAGTTAGTATGCCTGGAGGAGAATTACTCAGGGAACAGATCATAAGGCTATTCTTGCAAGCCATCATAAAATATATAGATTTTTTTTAGTAAGATGGGGAAGCCATTGTGTTTTGAATGCAGGAGTAGCATGATTTAGTTTGTGTTATAAAAGGTTCACTTTTATTTCTGTGTTGTGAATAGAATATAGGGTGGCAAGCATAGAACCAGGTAGACTAGTTAGGAGAATATTACAATAATCTAGGTGAGAGATCATGGTGCTCAGAAACAATGAGATGATGGTGGAGAAGGTAAGAAGTAGTACAATTCTGAGTATGTTTTGAAGATAAAGCCAAAAAATTTGCTAATAAATTGGATGGGGGTGTGAGAAAAAGAGACAAACCCAAGATAATCAGAGATAAAATTAGAGTTAAAGTTATGGCCAAGGTATTTTGGCTCGAGTAACTGGAAGGATAATTTTCCACCAGCATTTTAGCTGGTGTGCTGGGTGTGCTGGGAGTGGAGCAAATTTTTAAGAAAAAATCAGGGGTTCAGCATTGAACATATGAAGTCTGAGACATCTATTAGACATCAAAGTGGAGATGTCAAGAAGGAAGTTAGGTATATGATCTGGAATTTAGGGGAGATATTAGGTCTAGAGTGATAAGTTTAGAAGTCATTAGTATATTAATGGTAATTAATATAATGAGACTAGAACTCACCAGGGGAATGGATATCAAAAAGAAAAGAGGAAAAGGGGCCATAGAGTAGTTAAGCACCATCTTATTCATTTTGCATTTTGTTCTTGTGCATTTAGGTTTTTGGATCTAAGTGACAGACTATATGTTTTTCCTATTCAGCTTGGTATTTTCTCCTTTTGTCAATGTCAGTGTGTTTCCCTATAGTTTTTGTTGGAAACACCACTGTCTCCCTTGTCTCTGCCATCCTCAGCTTCTCAGACCTATTTTGATTAATTTGCTCATCTGCAGTCAATCCGGTGCCAGCTCCCAAAACAAGTAGTAATGGAAGCATGAAGAGTTTCAGAAATATTAATATCTTCCTCAGTGGGGCATAGGATGGAGTTGTTGTCCTGTTGGCTCTGAATAGAATTCCCTTCTCTAGGACCCTGCATCCCCCTCTGCCAGAGTGAAGGATAAACCCTGAACATGTACCCATTTCCCCCTCTTAACATGCAGACTTGCCACCACTATCTACTTCAAATCTCCAGAACTATGCTCATTATGCCCTTCAACTTTGTTTGTGTTAGCCATCACAAGATCCCTGGAACTCCTTGGTAACTGCCCACACATCTCATGTTCTAATCCCATACAACTTTGTGTATTTACCTAACCTATCTCCACCTCTTAGACCTCTCCAGAACCTGAAATCCTTCTACTGTGTCCTTTGGAACCATAGTCCTGGTTTGCCCAACACAGTTCTGATTTATGCATGGTGTTCTATTGTCCCGCCCAGTTTAACATTTGTCATTCTCTAAAGTGTCCCAAATTGGATGATATATTTATATAGTCCCCCTATCTAGAACTCAAAATCTCCAGCAAAATTCCCTATATCTTTTATTTGCTTGCTTAATGGTTCCTTCATTTTCTTGATCTGACTGAAAGCTGGATCTACCCAAGGGCCTTACAGCCTCCTTAAGTGGTGGTTATTTTTCCTTCCACTGCCACTTCCAAATCATCCTCCCTTTCTCCACACTAAAAATCCCAATCTTTGAATTACCTGTCACAGGATATATTATATATAATTAATTACATATAGCATACATGATTATAACTAATATACACACACAAGGTCTGTCCAGAAAAGAAGTCTAGCCACTGTTAATATAAAGAGAATGGTTTGCACAATATCAATGTAAACTGGCAGCCAAGGAGAGTAGATAGGAATATGTGTGAACAATGACGACTTCACTGTTCTAGTCAGTGGGGGTGGTAGACACCATTGAGTGAGCATGTGTACTGTGTGGCTGTCACATTCAAAATGACTGAACAAGTAGAGCAATGAACTGCGTCAAGTTTTGTGTGAAGCTTGAACATTCCTCTGCAGAAACTACTTAGATGATTCAGAAGACCACAGCTATAGGCAACTGGTGGTTGGCAGCTTCATCAGGACAACACACCCACTCATGCATCACATCTCCTGCAGAGTTTTGTTTTGTTTTGTTTTGGTTTGGTTTATTTTTTTTGGCAAAACATCAAATCACCCAGGTGACTCAGGCCCCTTACAGTCCAGATTTGGCACCCTGTGACTTCTGGCTTTTCCCAAAACTAAAATCCCCTTTGAAAGGGAAGAGACTTCAGACCATCAATGAGATTCAGGAAAGTATAATGGGGCAACTGATGGAGATTGGCAGAACTGTGTGAGGTCCCAAGGTGCCTACTTTGAAGGGGACTGAGGCATCATTGTCCTATGTACAATGTTTCTTGTATCTTCTTCAATAATGTCTCTATTTTTCATATAGCATGACTGGATACTTTCTGGACAAACCTACTTTGTGGTACTTATCTATAGACTCTCAGATGCCCCTCCAGTTTCTCAAAGAGTTTAGCTTTCTCAGTGTCACTCTCTCTGATTATTCATGTCTTAATTCTTTGTGATTTCAGTATCTCAATACCTGATCCTTCCAACACCCTAGCTTCTCAGGCCCTTGAAACCCTTTCTTCCAGTTTTGTCCTCCACCTAATTGCAGTTACTTGCCTTTATCTTGTCATTACTAATAAATCCTACCCCCTCCAATATCTGCAAAGCTGAACATGGCTGCAGAAAAACACAAAATGACACTCTGCTTTAAATTCAAGACCACAATCCTGAAGTGGCACTTAATGTTGCCAGGAAATAACATAATATTATCCTAGCCCATTTACTCTCCTGGTTTCCTAGACAACTATTTCATACCTTCTCTGCCTTCAAGCCTCTATCAGCTCATGACCTTGCTTCTGATTTCACTTAGAAAAGAGGCAATCAGAAAAAAAACCCCACAAATTTTTACCACTGTATCTACTCACATACCTAAATCTATGTAAATATGTAACCCTTTCTGCCATGAGCATGGACAAACTATCCCTGTTTCTAGCTAAGGCCACTGCTCACATACACTTGTTTACTACATCCCATCTATCACAACTCTCTCCCCTCTTGCTTATTAACTATAAATTCTTTTTTACTCTCTAGGGGTTCTTTTCTGTCACCTTCAACCATGCTACTATTGCTCCCACTAAAAAATTTTAAAAGTCTTTTGAGCCACCTTCCCTTGCTCACTACCCACCCCATGTTTTTTTCTCTTCACAGCAAAATTCTCACTGGAATTGTCTATGCTCAATGTCTATCTGTTCCCATTCTCTTTAAAAAAAAAAACACTCATTTTGAAATAATTATAGATTCACAGAAAGCTGTGAAAATACTACAGAGAGGTCCTTTGTAAACTCCACTCAGATACCTACCACCCATAGTTACATCTTACAAACTATAGTATAATATTTAATCCAGGACATTAGCATTGGTAGAAAGTGTGTGAATAGTTCAATGCCATTTTATCACATGTATAGATCTGTGTAACCACCACTACAGTCAAGATAGGAACTGTTCATCACCCTCTTGATAGTAACACCCTTCCCTTCCCTCCATCATCCCTAACTCCTGGCAACCACTAATCTGTTCTCCATTTCTATAATTTTCTTATTTTGAAAATTTTAAGTAAATGGAACCCTGTAATATGTGACCTTTTGAGATTGCTTTATACACTCACCATAATGTTGTGGACATCCATTTAAGTTATTGCATACATCAATTTCTTCTTTACCTTCCCCGCATTCCTGTGTTTTATACAAAAACTGGGGGGGGGCGTGACAATGCATGGGAGTAGTGGAAGCATCCATGAGGCTAAAAGTAGGTTTCCATCAGGTCATTCAGGTACTGATCTTCCTGTCCAGCTCATGGCACTCCACAGTGCTGAAGTGAAAGCAGGGGTTGAGAAGCCAGGGAAGTGACAGTCCATGGCCACATCTTCCAGGGCAAGGGTCGAAGCATGCAGCAGGGTGTTGGCAAGTTCTGCAGTATCAGCAACTAATGGTAGGTCTTTCCTGCTTCGGCGGAGTCGGATGACACCATCCATGTGACATGCTTTTTCTCCTATACCACTGAGTTTTGCTGGCCCTTTAGGTGATCCCCACATGGGACCCTATAGAACATTTTCACATGGAAGTCTTTCCAGCATTCTTCCCACAACAGCAAGCACATGCCCTGGAAACTGTCCTTGGCTTCCCATAGGGATATGTACATTCCACAGGTATATAATATTTTGTTCTTCAGGAGACACCCTGAAGCCCAGCTAGACATTGTCCTCTGTGAAGTCCATGCAGTACCCCTCAATGGGCTTGGTGTCCTGGGACCTGAGGCTCAGTATTTTTCTGTCCTCCTGGTAGTGTAGCAGGAAGATGCTCTTCATGATGGCTGTGGCAAGGATGAAGTTCTTCATGCCAAACATCTGGTGAACTATAGCTGGGTGCCCAGGAACACCGTGCCTCTCAGCTCACTGGCCTCAGGTTCTACAGGAATCCCTCCTCATTGATGGCCAACACCAGGTAACAATTGCAGTGACACAAGTTGGTCATGAATCCCATCTGTTCCTTCTCATACAGAACCTTGAACTATTCTTAGTCATATGGTAAATGTATCTGTAGTTTATTAAGAAACTGCTGAACTATTTTCCAGAGTGTCTTACCATTTTACATTCCCACCAGAAAGGTAGGAAACATTCAGTTTTTCCACATCCTTATCAGTATTTAGTATTGTCATGTTCATTTTTAGTTTAGCAGTTCTAGTAGGCATGTAGTGATATATCATCATAGCCTTAATTTGCATTTACCTAAAGGTTAGAGATGTTCAGCATCTTTTTATGTGTTCATTTACCTTCTATACATCCTCTTCAGTGAAATGCTTCTTCATGTCTTTCATTCATTTTCTAATTGAATTGTTTGTTTTCATTTACTGTTCAATTTAGAGTGCTCTTATATATGAATTCTATTCTCTTAGCACTTGAAAAAATGCTGTGCCACTTCCTTCTGACCTCCATGGTTTCAGATGAGAAACATGCCTTCCTTCATTCAAATATTTCCCCCACCCTCTTAGTAAGATGTCATTTCTCACTTGATGTTTTCAATATTTTTTCTTTGTCTTTAGTTTTCAAAATTTGTATTATGTTGTATCTTGGCATGGATTTCATTGGGTTTATTGCTTGTGATTTACTCAGCTACTGAATCTGTAGATTTATGTCTTTTCGCAAATTTTGGAAATTTTTAAAGTATATTTTATTGATTATGATATTACAGTTGTCCCAATTTTGTCTCCCCTTTATCCCTCCCCCACCATGCAACCCCCCACCCTCCATCATTCATTCCCCTTAGTTCATGTCCATGGGTTGTACATATAAGTTTTTTGGCTTCTCTGTTTGCTACACTATTCTTAACCTCCCCTGTCCATTTTACCCCTACCATTTATGCTTCTTATTCCCTGTACCTTTTCACTCCATTGTCTCCCTCACCCTCCCCATTGATCTCCATTTCTCTGATTCTGTTCCTTCTCTAGCTGTTTGCTTAGTTTTTGTTTTTTAAGTTCAGTTGTTGATAGTTATAAGTTTGTTGTTATTTTACTGTTCAAAGGTTTTGATCTTCTTCTATTTCTTAGATAAGTCCCTTTAACATTTTAAATAATGAGGGCTTGGTAATGATGAACTCCTTTAACTTGACCTTATCTGGGAAGCACTTTACCTGCCCTTTCATTCTAACTGATAGTTTTGATGAAGAGAGTGATCCTGGATGTAGGTCCTTGCCTTTCATGACTTCAAATACATCTTTCCAGGCCCTTCTTGCCTGTAAGATTTCTTTTGAGAAATCAGCTGATAGTCTTATGGGCACTCCTATGTAGGTAACACTCTCCTTTCCTCTTGCTGCTTTTAAGATTCTCTCCTTATCTTTAATCTTGGATAATTACTTGATGATGTGCCTTGGTGTGTTCCTCGTTGGGTCCAATTTCTTTGGGACTTTCTGGACTTCCTGGACTTCCTAGAAGTCTATTTCCTTTTCTAGATTGAGGAACTTTTCCTTCACTATTTGTCCAAATAAATTTTCAGTTTCTTGCTGTTGTTGTTCTTCTTCTGGCATCCCTATGATTCAGATGTTGGAATGTTTAATGTTGTCCCAGAGGTTCCTAAGTCTCTCCTTTTTTTTATTTTTTTTTATTCTTGTTTCTTCATTCTGTTCTGGTTGGATGCTTATTTCTTCCTTTTGTTCCAAATTGTTGATTTGAGTCCCAGTTTCCTTCCCTTCACTGTTGGTCCCCCCTATATTTTGCTTTATTTCACTTTGGGTAGCCTTCATTTCTTCCTTCATTTTGCGATGCAGCTCAATCAATTCTGTAAGCACCCTGATTATCAGTGTTTTGAATTCTGCATCAGATAGGTTGTCTATCTCCTTGTCACTTAGCTCTTGTTCTGGAGTTTTGATCTGTTCTTTCATTTGGGACATATTTCTTTGCTCAGTGCACCCGTTATGTTGTAAGTTGGGGGGAGAGTCTTAGGTATTCACCAGGGCAGGGCAACCCTCTTTGCTGCATGACGATGCTGTCTGTGGGAGAGGAGTCAGAGAGGAAACAATGCTGCTAGCTTGCTCTGCTCTAGCCACACTTTCCAACAAACTCTCCTGTGAGACTGGGCATTTCTCCCACCATTGCAACCCCCACAGTATTTTACAGCTAAAGGTTTTGAGTCTTTAGTTTCCCATTCAGCCAGCCCCCCATCACCCACACAGTCTGCTACCTTGTCCCATGGCTGCCCGTCTCTGCCCCTCCTACCAGAATGGTTGAATATTTCTTTAACTCCTTGGTTATTGGAGTTCCATGCAGTTTGATTTTCTAGCACTTCTGGTTGTAATATTGTTTTTAAATTGGTTGTTATCCTTCTTTTGGTTGTGCAAGGAAGTGAAGCATTTCTACCTATGCCTCCACTTTAGCCAGAAACATAGTTTGGAAATTTTTAATCACTGTATTTTTCAGTTCTAAAATTTTCATTTGGTTCTCCCTTATATTATCTACCAATATTTCTTTGCTGAGACTATTTTTTTCATTCATTTGAAACCTGTTCAGAATTGCTCTTTGAAGCACTTCTATGCTGAATGCTTTAAAATCCTTGTAATATAACTAATATCTGTGTCATATGGGTCTTGGTTTCTATTGATTGATTTTTCTTACTTAGGTTGAGAGTTTTCTGTTTCTTGTTATGACAAGTGATTTTCATTTATATCCTGGATATTTTGGATGTTATGTGATGAGACTCTGTATCTTATTTAAATCTTCTCTTAACTGGTGTCAATACCATGTCAGGAAGGGGGTGCCACCTTGTTACTGCCAGTTGGAATTGGAAGACCATGTTTCCTGCCTTATTTTCACACCAGGGGTAGGTTAAGAGAGGCATCTTGATCCTATTGGGAGGTGGTCAAAATTCAGGCTCCCCAGTACGCCTCCACTGACATCGTTCAAGTACTGTGTCATTCCTCAGGTTCCAAGGTCCCTAGTCTATTTTCCTTTCTTCATCTTTCAAAATCTTCTCATATCTGTTTTATACATAATGTACTTAGTGGGAAGAATAGGTATAAGTGCATTCACTCCATTGAGTAAACTGGAAGTTATTCATCTTCTATTTTTTCCTAAACACATTCTTATCAAGCTTCCATCTTCCATGGTTCTCCCCAAACTGAACTTGTCAAAGTCACCAGTGATTTCCACATTGCCAAATCTAATATTGTCCTTATTTTTCTTGACACATCAGTAACATTAAACTCAGTTGATCACTCCCTCATTCTTAAACAATTTCTTCACTTGGCTCAAGGATACCACACTGCTATGGATTTTGTCCTATGTCACGGCTACTCTTTCTTAGCTTTCTTTTTCATTTCTCCTTGGCTTTCTGATTTGTTATGGCAGTGCTCTGGGTCTCAGTCTTGTTCTCTTCTCTTGTCTCTACCTTCTTCCTTGGTCATCTCATCTGATCTCATGACTTTAAACAGCATCTACTGTCAACCCTCAAATCTGTATCTTCAGTTCAAACCTAAACTGCAACTTATACATACAGGTACCTATTTGATATCTATACTTAGATATCTAATATATATTTCACATTTTAAAATGTTAAAAACTTTATTTGTTTTTTAAATTATTTATTGTTGTTCAATTACAGTTGTCTGCATTTTCCCCCACCACTCCCCAACTCCAGCCAAACCTCCCTCCCTCCCTTGCTTCCACCCTTCCCCTTGGTTTTGTCCATGTGTCATTTATAGTAGTTCCTGAAAACCCTTCTCCCCACTGTCCCCTTCCCTCTGGCTATTGTTAGATTTCTTAATTTTAATGATTCTGGTTATCTTTTGTTTGCTTTTTTCTTTTGTTGATTCTGTTCCAGTTAAAGGTGAGATCATATGGTATTTTTCCCTCACCACCTGCCTTATTTCACTTAGCATAATGCTCTCCATCCATGCTGTCACAAAAGGTAGGAGTTCCTTCTTTCTCTCTGCTGCATAGTATTCCATTGTGCAAATGTACCACAGTTTTTTGATCCATCCATTTACTGATGGGCACGTAGGTTGCTTCCAGCACTTGGCTATTGTAAATTGTGCTGCTATGAACATTGGAGTGCATAGGTTCTTTTGGATTGGTGTTTCAGTGTTCTTAGGATATCCCAGCAGTGGAATTGCTATGTCAAAAGGCAGTTCCACTTTTAGTTCTCTGAGGAAATTCCATACTGTTTTCCACAGTGGCTGCACCAGTCTGCATTCCTACCAACAGTGCGCTAAGGTTCCCTTTTCTCCACAATCTCTCCAACACTTGTTGTTTGTTGCTTTGTTTATGATGGCCATTCTGACTGGTGTGAAGTGGTATCTCATTGTGGTTTTAATTTGCACCTCTGTGATAGCTAGTGATATTGAGCATCTTTTCATATGTCTCTGGGCCCTCTGTATGTTCTCTGTGGAGAAGTGTCTGTTCAAGTCCTTTGCCCACATTTTGATTGGATTGTTTGTCTTCCTGGAGTGGAGTTGTATGAATTCTTTATGTTTTGGAGACCAAACCTTTGTCTGAGGTATCATTGGCAAATATGTTTTCCCATACAGTTGGTTTCCTTTTCATTTTACTGCTGGTTTCTTTAGCCATGCAGAAGCTTTTTATTTTGATGAGATCCCATTTGTTTATTCTTTCTTTTATGTCCCTTGCTCTAGGAGACATATTGGTGAAAATATTACCATGTGGAATACCTGAGATTTTCCTGCCTATGTTCTCCTCTAAAACTTTTTTTTTTAGATTTTACTTATTTTAGAGAGATGGGGAAGGGAGGGAGAAAAAGAGGGAGTGAAACATCAATGTATGGTTACCTTTAGCACACCCCATACTGGGGATATGGCCTGCAACCAAGGCATGTGCCCTGACTGGGAATCAAACCAGGTTCACAGACCTGCACTCAATCCACTGAGCTACACCAGCCAGGGCTCCTCTAGAACTTTTTTTTCAAGATTTTATTTACTTATTTTTATAGAGGGAAGGGAGAGGGAGAGATAGAGAGAGAAACATCAATGTGCGGTTGCTAAGGGACATGGCCTGCAACCTAGGCATGTGCCCTGACTGGGAATTGAACCTGCGATGCCTGGTTCACAGCCCGCGCTCAATCCACTGAGCTATGCCAGCCAGGGCTCCTCTAGAACTTTTATAAAAATATGCTCAGCCTTCTTTTTGGATTAATGGGGTTTGTGCGGGGAATTCCATGTTATATCCTTTTTTATTGTTGTTCAATTACAGTTACCTTCATTTTCCCCCATTACTCTCTCATGCTCTACTCACCCCTACCTCCCACATTCAATCCCCCCATTGTCTTTCTCCATAGGCCCTTTATACATGTTCCTTGATGATCCTTCCCCTTCTTTCCCCTGTTATCCTCTCCTTCCTCCCCTCTGGTTACTGTAAATTTGTTCTTTATTTCCATGTCTCTGGTTCTTTTTTGTTTGCTTGTTTGTTTTGTTGATTAGGTTCCACTTATAGGTAAGATCATATGGTATTTGTCTTGCACTGCCTGGCTTATTTCATTTAACATAATGCTCTCCAGTTCCTTCCATGCTGTTGTGAAAGGTAAAAATATGAAATGCTTCATGAATTTCTGTGTCATCCTTGCACAGAGGCCATACTAATCTTCTCTGTATCATTCCAATTTTAGTGTATGTGCTGCCAACAGTAGCACCATGTTATATCCTTTTTGGTTTATTAGATATAACTTGGGTTGCATTACCTTAGTTATTGTTTTAGGATTTACAATACACATCTCTAACTTATCACAACCAATCTTGAGGAAATACTGTAACCGTTCACATATAGTATTAAAACCTTCCAATAGTGTCCTTCCATGTTTCCTCTCCTTGTATTTGTGGGATTGTTTTCACACATTTTGTTTCTACATATGTTATAAACCCCATAATAAATTGTTATATCCGTTTTGTTATTCTTTTTGCTTTTTAAAATGATTTTATTTATTTATTTTTAGAGAGAGGGGAAGGGAGAGATAAAGAGAGGGAGATAAACATCAATGTGCAGTTGCCTCTTATGTACCCCTTACTGGGGACCTGGCTTGTAACCCAGGCATGTACCCTGACTGGGAATCGAACCAGCGACCCTTTGGTTCACAGGCTAGCACTCAATCCAATGCACCATACCAGCCAAGGCTGTTATTCGTTTAGCTTAAACTCTCAATTATCTATCCAAGAGAATTTTAATATAAGAAAAGAAACTGTAGTTACCCACATAGTTTACTTTTCCTTTTTCTTTTTGTTTTTCATTTTTCAAATTCTTCATTTTTTATGTAGATTCAGGTTTCCACCTGGTATTTTCTTGATGCCTGAAATACTTCCCTTAGCATTTCTTGTAGTACTGATCTACTGGTGATACATTATTTCAGCTGTGCATATCTGCAAAAGATTGTGCTTTTTCTTCTTTTTGAAAATATTTTTGTTGCATATAGATCATAGATTGACAGTCTTATTTTCAGTCCCTTATATATGCTGTTTCACTGTTTTCTGACTTAAATGGTCTCTAGTAAGAATATGTATCATTTTCATATTTATTTTTATGTGTATAAGGTGTCTTTTTCTGGTCCCTTTTTAGTCTTTTTTCTTTATCACTGTATTTTGAGCAATTTGATTGTGACATGCCTTGTAGTTTGCTTTGTGATTCTTGTGTTTTGAATCCATTGAGTTTTTTTTAGATTTGTGAGTTTATATGTTTATCATATCTGGGAAAATTTTAGTCATTATTTGTCCAAATAATTTTTCTTTGTTCTCTCCTCTCCTGGGGATCATACATATATTAGGCTACTTGTGATCATCCTACAACTGACTATTGTCCTGTTCATTTATTTTCAGACTTTTCCTCTGTGTTTTTTAAATAATTTTCAGTGCCGTGTTCTCAAATTCACTAATCTTTTTTATTGAAGTGGCTAATCTGTTCTCAATCTCATCCAGTGTATTGTATATCACAGACATATATTTTCATCTCTTCAAATTCAATGTGAATCTTGATTTACATCTTCAATTTCTCTCCTTAACATACTCATGCTTTTCTCTACATATGTAGAATATACTATTTACAACAATTGTTTTAATGGCCTTGTATACTAATTCCATTCATCTGTTCCATTTCTAGGTCTTTTCCTATTGATTATATTTTCCTTGTTATGAGTCATATTTTCCTGCTTCTTTGCATACCTGGAATTTTTTTTTATTGAATGCCAACCTTGTATATTTTGTGTTGTTTGGCACTAAATTTTCTGTATTTCTTTTAATACTTATTAGCTGTTTCTGGGATGCAATTAAGTTCCTTGGAAAGAGTTTGATCCTTTTGAGACTTGCTTTTAATCTTTGTAAAGTAGAATCTGGAAAAATAAATAAAAATTCAATTGAACTTTCTGTGTTGCAAAAAACGGAAAGAAACATTTTCTTCTTCCCTTTTCTTAGAGTAATTTCTTGAGAAATCTAGTATTTATGAATCCTTCCTCTGTCTCTTTAGTATGTATGTAAATATTCTCAAAGACTAAATAAGCCTCCTTGACAGACTTATAATCCAGATTTTTTTTCCTAAAGGTCTAGGAATCATCTCTTTGAAATGTAAACATCAAGGAAGATGTCATCCCAAGAGATTAGCTAGGCACCTTGCTCTAAGCTGTAAGCACTTGTTTGTCATAGAGATATGAGAAGGTTTTTCCTTCATATGAAGGCAATTAACTAGAAGGGTGTCGTCTCCAATTACCAGGTGAACTTAGGATGAACTATGAAACAATATATAATAAACAGTATTTTAAGTCCTCTTACATAGGGACAACTTATCATTCATTTAGTATTTATTTCTGTTCTTTGCAATCTCATTAGCAGATTGCCTGTAATGCATCACAGTCTGGTTTAATGCTTACTCAATAATGAAACACTTTTCTTTCTTTTCTATATTGATGGGGAGGATTTCCTTCATTGGCAGGTAAGTTTATGGTTAATTTTTTCCCCTATAGATCAGACCAGCATGTTAATATTGTCCTCTGCTGAAATAGTACTTTTCTAGGTACTCCACCCAAAGCCCTAAGTATTTAAAGATTTCTCCATTTTGTGAGTGAAGTTGCAGGGGGGATGTGAAGGGATTAAGACCTACAAATTTTGAGGCCCAAAAATGATAGCTGAGTAGGTGGAAGCTGAGCCCACTTTCTAGCTCCCTCAGCATGGCTTTTCAGCTGATCTTCTGACAAGTAACCTGAACAATCAACAGAACCTCAACTGATATGATTTTTTAAAGTCAAAGAGTACAGAGGATGCTTCATACCATCTGGTAAGAGATTTTATAAGTTGAAGGGGAAATACCCTGTGTGAGGCATCTGCAGCAGAGGAGAGACCAGACAGAAAACACAGCTTAGTTGCTCCCTCCCCTCCCAGAATAGTGGGCCCAGGTCCTGCACAGGGAACCCCAACCCTAATCTGGAGAGACTTGGGAGTATAAACAGAGTCTGGGAGACAGGCTACACAAACACAGTGAGCATTGCATCCATAGGTGAAGCACCAACCAGGAGAGTTCCAGAGAGAAATTCTGTCTCCTAAAACTGTCACAGGCACTGGCAGCCTGTGGCCAACCCTGACTGGGAGACACTTTTTGCTTTATGGGGAGGTAAAGTGCATGAAGAACTCCATATACTGGTTAGTGATGTGGCACTGTGGTGTGGATGCAACATACAGATTTTTTAAAGGGGAGGTGAAGTGGGACTGGCCAGGGACCCTCCACACGTGTACACCTGCCCTGCCAACAAAGAAACCAGATTGAAAACACAGTTTCTTCCTACTGAATCCAGCTGAGCAGGAAGATAAGAAATCTGCAAGGCAAAAAGATTGTGGAGCACCCCAGCATGGCTGGCATGCAGGGGACTATGCCGAATGGAGGGTTTGGGTCTGAATCTCCTGCAAGAGCAGCAGTCTGGCAAGCCCTTAAGCAGGCTCATCAAGAAAAAAAGAGAGAAGAC